>CAWYQB010000710.1:0-239997 GCA_963966105.1 Volucella zonaria | reverse complement strand
ATTTTCTTTTTTCCGGTGCATAATATGACCCCCGCAGACGCCTAGTTTAGGAGTTATAGCCATTTAAGATTTTGAATTTTTTTTCTGGTGCATAATATGACCCCCCGCAGACGCCTAGTTTAGGAGTTATAGCGATTTTAAAGTTTTGAATTTTCTTTTTTCCGGTGCTTAATATGACCACCGCAGATGCCTAGTTTAGGAGTTATAACCATTTTAAAGTTTTGAATTTTCTTTTTTCCGGTGCATAATATGACCCCCGCAGACGCCTAGTTTAGGAGTTATAGCCATTTTAAGATTTTGAATTTTTTTTTCTGGTGCATAATATGACCCCCGCAGACGCCTAGTTTAGTAGTTATAGCGATTTTAAAGTTTTGAATTTTCTTTTTTCCGGTGCTTAATATGACCACCGCAGACGCCTAGTTTAGGAGTTATAGCGATTTTAAAGTTTTGAATTTTCTTTTTTCCGGTGCTTAATATGACCACCGCAGATGCCTAGTTTAGGAGTTATAACCATTTTAAAGTTTTGAATTTTCTTTTTTCCGGTGCATAATATGACCCCCGCAGACGCCTAGTTAAGGAGTTATAGCGATTTTAAAGTTTTGAATTTTCTTTTTTTCCGGTGCATAATATGACCCCCGCAGACGCCTAGTTTAGGAGTTATAGCGATTTTAAAGTTTTGAATTTTCTTTTTTCCGGTGCTTAATATGACCACCGCAGATGCCTAGTTTAGGAGTTATAGCCATTTTAAGATTTTGAATTTTTTTTTCTGGTGCATAACATGACCCCCGCAGCCGCCTAGTTTAGGAGTTATAGCGATTTTAAAGTTTTGAATTTTCTTTTTTCCGGTGCTTAATATGACCCCCGCAGACGCCTAGTTTAGGAGTTATAGCGATTTTAAACGGTGCTTAATATGACCACCGCAGACGCCTAGTTTAGGAGTTATAACCATTTTAAAGTTTTGAATTTTCTTTTTTCCGGTGCATAATATGACCCCCGCAGACGCCTAGTTAAGGAGTTATAACCATTTTAGGATTTTGAATTTTTTTTTCCGGTGCATAATATGACCCCCGCAGACGCCTAGTTTAGGAGTTATAGCGGTTTTAAAGTTTTGAATTTTCTTTTTTCCGGTGCATAATATGACCCCCGCAGACGCCTAGTTTAGGAGTTATAGCGATTTTAAAGTTTTGAATTTTCTTTTTTCCGGTGCATAATATGACCCCCGCAGACGCCTAGTTTAGGAGTTATAGCGATTTTAAAGTTTTGAATTTTCTTTTTTCCGGTGCTTAATATGACCCCCGCAGACGCCTAGTTTAGGAGTTATAGCGATTTTAAAGTTTTGAATTTTCTTTTTTCCGGTGCATAATATGACCCCCGCAGACGCCTAGTTTAGGAGTTATAGCGATTTTAAAGTTTTGAATTTTCTTTTTTCCGGTGCTTAATATGACCCCCGCAGACGCCAAGTTTAGGAGTTATAGCGCTTTTAAAGTTTTGAATTTTCTTTTTTCCGGTGCTTAATATGACCCCCGCAGACGCCTAGTTTAGGAGTTATAGCGGTTTTAAAGTTTTGAATTTTCTTTTTTCCGGTGCTTAATATGACCACCGCAGACGCCTAGTTTAGTAGTTATAGCGATTTTAAGATTTTGAATTTTTTTTTCCGGTGCATAATATGACCCCCGCAGACGCCTAGTTTAGGAGTTATAGCGGTTTTAAAGCTTTGAATTTTCTTTTTTCCGGTGCTTAATATGACCCCCGCAGACGCCTAGTTTAGGAGTTATAGCGGTTTTAAAGTTTTGAATTTTCTTTTTTCCGGTGCTTAATATGACCACCGCAGTTGCCTAGTTTAGGAGTTATAGCGCTTTAAAAGTTTTGAATTTTCTTTTTTTCCGGTGCTTAATATGACCCCCGCAGACGCCTAGTTTAGGAGTTATAGCGGTTTTAAAGTTTTGAATTTTCTTTTTTCCGGTGCTTAATATGACCACCGCAGATGCCTAGTTTAGGAGTTATAACCATTTTAAAGTTTTGAATTTTCTTTTTTCCGGTGCATAATATGACCCCCGCAGACGCCTAGTTTAGGAGTTATAGCGATTTTAAGATTTTGAATTTTTTTTGCCGGTGCATAATATGACCCCCGCAGACGCCTAGTTTAGGAGTTATAGCGGTTTTAAAGTTTTGAATTTTCTTTTTTCCGGTGCTTAATATGACCCCCGCAGACGCCTAGTTTAGGAGTTATAGCGGTTTTAAAGTTTTGAATTTTCTTTTTTCCGGTGCTTAATATGACCCCCGCAGACGCCTAGTTTAGGAGTTATAGCGGTTTTAAAGTTTTGAATTTTCTTTTTTCCGGTGCATAATATGACCCCCGCAGACGCCTAGTTTAGGAGTTATAGCGGTTTTAAAGTTTTGAATTTTCTTTTTTCCGGTGCATAATATGACCCCCGCAGACGCCTAGTTTAGGAGTTATAGCGATTTTAAAGTTTTGAATTTTCTTTTTTCCGGTGCATAATATGACCCCCGCAGACGCCTAGTTTAAGAGTTATAGCCATTTTAAGATTTTGAATTTTTTTTTCCGGTGCATAATATGACCCCCGCAGACGCTTAGTTTAGGAGTTATAGCGGTTTTAAAGTTTTGAATTTTCTTTTTTCCGGTGCATAATATGACCCCCGCAGACGCTTAGTTTAGGAGTTATAGCGGTTTTAAAGTTTTGAATTTTCTTTTTTCCGGTGCATAATATGACCCCCGCAGACGCTTAGTTTAAGAGTTATAGCCATTTTAAGATTTTGAATTTTTTTTATTTTTTCCGGTGCGTAATATGACCCCAGCAGACGCCTAGTGTAGGAGTTATAGCCATTTTAAGATTTTGAATTTTTTTTTCCGGTGCATAATATGACCCCCGCAGACGCCTAGTTTAGGAGTTATAGCGGTTTTAAAGTTTTGAATTTTCTTTTTTCCGGTGCTTAATATGACCCCCGCAGACGCCTAGTTTAGGAGTTATAGCGGTTTTAAAGTTTTGAATTTTCTTTTTTCCGGTGCTTAATATGACCCCCGCAGACGCCTAGTTTAGGAGTTATAGCGGTTTTAAAGTTTTGAATTTTCTTTTTTCCGGTGCATAATATGACCCCCGCAGACGCCTAGTTTAGGAGTTATAGCGCTTTTAAAGTTTTGAATTTTCTTTTTTCCGGTGCTTAATATGACCCCCGCAGACGCCTAGTTTAGGAGTTATAGCGGTTTTAAAGTTTTGAATTTTCTTTTTTCCGGTGCTTAATATGACCCCCGCAGACGCCTAGTTTAGGAGTTATAGCGCTTTTAAAGTTTTGAATTTTCTTTTTTCCGGTGCTTAATATGACCCCCGCAGACGCCTAGTTTAGGAGTTATAGCGGTTTTAAAGTTTTGAATTTTTTTTTTTCCGGTGCTTAATAGGACCACCGCTGACGCCTAGTTTAGGAGTTATAACCATTTTAAAGTTTTGAATTTTTTTTTCCGGTGCATAATATGACCCCCGCAGACGCCTAGTTTAGGAGTTATAGCCATTTTAAAGTTTTGAATTTTTTTTTCCGGTGCATAATATGACCCCCGCAGACGCCTAGTTTAGGAGTTATAGCCATTTTAAGACTTTGAATTATTTTTTCCGGTGCATAATATGACCCCCGCAGACGCCTAGTTTAGGAGTTATAGCGATTTTAAAGTTTTGAATTTTCTTTTTTCCGGTGCATAATATGACCCCCGCAGACGCCTAGTTTAAGAGTTATAGCCATTTTAAGATTTTGAATTTTTTTTTCCGGTGCATAATATGACCCCCGCAGACGCCTAGTTTAGGAGTTATAGCGGTTTTAAAGTTTTGAATTTTCTTTTTTCCGGTGCTTAATATGGCCCCCGCAGACGCCTAGTTTAGGAGTTATAGCGGTTTTAAAGTTTTGAATTTTCTTTTTTCCGGTGCTTAATATGACCCCCGCAGATGCCTAGTGTAGGAGTTATAGCCATTTTAAGATTTTGAATTTTTTTTTCCGGTGCATAATATGACCCCCGCAGACGCCTAGTTTAGGAGTTATAGCGATTTTAAGATTTTGAATTTTCTTTTTTCCGGTGCATAATATGACCCCCGCAGACGCCTAGTTTAGGAGTTATAGCGATTTTAAAGTTTTGAATTTTCTTTTTCCGGTGCATAATGTGACCCCCGCAGACGCCTAGTTTAGGAGTTATAGCCATTTTAAGATTTTGAATTTTTTTTTCCGGTTCATAATAGGACCCCCGCAGACGCCCAGTTTAGGAGTTAGAGCGATTTTAAAGTTTTGAATTTTCTTTTTTCCGGTGCATAATATGACCCCCGCAGACGCCTAGTTTAGGAGTTATAGCCATTTTAAAGTTTTGAATTTTTTTTTTCCGGTGCGTAATATGACCCCCGCAGACGCCTAGTTTAGGAGTTATAGCCATTTTAAGACTTTGAATTATTTTTTCCGGTGCATAATATGACCCCCGCAGACGCCTAGTTTAGGAGTTATAGCGATTTTAAAGTTTTGAATTTTCTTTTTTCCGGTGCATAATATGACCCCCGCAGACGCCTAGTTTAGGAGTTATAGCCATTTTAAGACTTTGAATTATTTTTTCCGGTGCATAATATGACCCCCGCAGACGCCTAGTTTAGGAGTTATAGCGATTTTAAAGTTTTGAATTTTCTTTTTTCCGGTGCATAATATGACCCCCGCAGACGCCTAGTTTAAGAGTTATAGCCATTTTAAAGTTTTGAATTTTTTTTTTCCGGTGCATAATATGACCCCCGCAGACGCCTAGTTTAGGAGTTATAGCCATTTTAAGACTTTGAATTATTTTTTCCGGTGCATAATATGACCCCCGCAGACGCCCAGTTTAGGAGTTATAGCGATTTTAAAGTTTTGAATTTTCTTTTTTCCGGTGCATAATATGACCCCCGCAGACGCCTAGTTTAAGAGTTATAGCCATTTTAAGATTTTGAATTTTTTTTTCCGGTGCATAATATGACCCCCGCAGACGCTTAGTTTAGGAGTTATAGCGGTTTTAAAGTTTTGAATTTTCTTTTTTCCGGTGCGTAATATGACCCCCGCAGACGCCTAGTGTAGGAGTTATAGCCATTTTAAGATTTTGAATTTTTTTTTCCGGTGCATAATATGACCCCCGCAGACGCCTAGTTTAGGAGTTATAACCATTTTAAAGTTTTGAATTTTCTTTTTTCCGGTGCATAATATGACCCCCGCAGACGCTTAGTTTAGGAGTTATAGCGGTTTTAAAGTTTTGAATTTTCTTTTTTCCGGTGCGTAATATGACCCCCGCAGACGCCTAGTGTAGGAGTTATAGCCATTTTAAGATTTTGAATTTTTTTTTCCGGTGCATTATATGACCCCCGCAGACGCCTAGTTTAGGAGTTATAGCGGTTTTAAAGTTTTGAATTTTCTTTTTTCCGGTGCTTAATATGACCCCCGCAGACGCCTAGTTTAGGAGTTATAGCGGTTTTAAAGTTTTGAATTTTCTTTTTTCCGGTGCTTAATATGACCCCCGCAGACGCCTAGTTTAGGAGTTATAGCGGTTTTAAAGTTTTGAATTTTCTTTTTTCCGGTGCATAATATGACCCCCGCAGACGCCTAGTTTAGGAGTTATAGCGCTTTTAAAGTTTTGAATTTTCTTTTTTCCGGTGCTTAATATGACCCCCGCAGACGCCTAGTTTAGGAGTTATAGCGGTTTTAAAGTTTTGAATTTCCTTTTTTCCGGTGCTTAATGTGACCCCCGCAGACGCCTAGTTTAGGAGTTATAGCGCTTTTAAAGTTTTGAATTTTCTTTTTACCGGTGCTTAATATGACCCCCGCAGACGCCTAGTTTAGGAGTTATAGCGGTTTTAAAGTTTTGAATTTTCTTTTTTCCGGTGCTTAATAGGACCACCGCTGACGCCTAGTTTAGGAGTTATAACCATTTTAAAGTTTTGAATTTTTTTTTCCGGTGCATAATATGACCCCCGCAGACGCCTAGTTTAGGAGTTATAGCCATTTTAAGACTTTGAATTATTTTTTCCGGTGCATAATATGACCCCCGCAGACGCCTAGTTTAGGAGTTATAGCGATTTTAAAGTTTTGAATTTTCTTTTTTCCGGTGCATAATATGACCCCCGCAGACGCCTAGTTTAAGAGTTATAGCCATTTTAAGATTTTGAATTTTTTTTTCCGGTGCATAATATGACCCCCGCAGACGCCTAGTGTAGGAGTTATAGCCATTTTAAGACTTTGAATTATTTTTTCCGGTGCATAATATGACCCCCGCAGACGCCTAGTTTAGGAGTTATAGCGATTTTAAAGTTTTGAATTTTCTTTTTTCCGGTGCATAATATGACCCCCGCAGACGCCTAGTTTAGGAGTTATAGCGATTTTAAAGTTTTGAATTTTCTTTTTCCGGTGCATAATGTGACCCCCGCAGACGCCTAGTTTAGGAGTTATAGCCATTTTAAGATTTTGAATTTTTTTTTCCGGTGCATAATAGGACCCCCGCAGACGCCCAGTTTAGGAGTTATAGCGATTTTAAAGTTTTGAATTTTCTTTTTTCCGGTGCATAATATGACCCCCGCAGACGCCTAGTTTAGGAGTTATAGCCATTTTAAAGTTTTGAATTTTCTTTTTTCCGGTGCATAATATGACAACCGCAGACGCCTAGTTTCGGAGTTATAGCCATTTTAAGATTTTGAATTTTTTTTTTCCGGTGCATAATATGACCCCCGCAGACGCCTAGTTTAGGAGTTATAGCGATTTTAAAGTTTTGAATTTTCTTTTTTCCGGTGCATAATATGACCCCCGCAGACGCCTAGTTTAGGAGTTATAGCGATTTTAAAGTTTTGAATTTTCTTTTTTCCGGTGCTTAATATGACCCCCGCAGACGCCTAGTTTAGGAGTTATAGCCATTTTAAGATTTTGAATTATTTTTTCCGGTGCATAATATGACCCCCGCAGACGCCTAGTTTAGGAGTTATAGCGATTTTAAAGTTTTGAATTTTCTTTTTTCCGGTGCTTAATATGACCCCCGCAGACGCCTAGTTTAGGAGTTATAGCGATTTTAAAGTTTTGAATTTTCTTTTTCCGGTGCATAATGTGACCCCCGCAGACGCCTAGTTTAGGAGTTATAGCCATTTTAAGATTTTGAATTTTTTTTTCCGGTGCTTAATAGGGCCCCCGCAGACGCCCAGTTTAGGAGTTATAGCGATTTTAAAGTTTTGAATTTTCTTTTTTCTGGTGCATAATATGACACCCGCAGACGCCTAGTTTAGGAGTTATAGCGATTTTAAAGTTTTGAATTTTCTTTTTTCGGTGCTTAAAATGACCCCCGCAGACGCCTAGTTTAGGAGTTATAGCGATTTTAAAGTTTTGAATTTTCTTTTTTCCGGTGCTTAATATGACCCCCGCAGACGCCTAGTTTAGGAGTTATAGCGGTTTTAAAGTTTTGAATTTTCTTTTTTCCGGTGCATAATATGACCCCCGCAGACGCCTAGTTTAGGAGTTATAACCATTTTAAAGTTTTGAATTTTTTTTTCCGGCGCATAATATGACCCCCGCAGACGCTTAGTTTAGGAGTTATAGCCATTTTAAGATTTTGAATTTTTTTTTCCGGTGCATAATATGACCCCCGCAGACGCCTAGTTTAGGAGTTATAGCGAGTTTAAAGTTTTGAAGTTTCTTTTTTCCGGTGCATAATATGACCCCCGCAGACGCCTAGTTTAGGAGTTATAGCGATTTTAAAGTTTTGAATTTTTTTTTCCGGCGCATAATATGACCCCCGCAGACGCTTAGTTTAGGAGTTCTAGCGGTTTTAAAGTTTTGAATTTTCTTTTTTCCGGTGCTTAATATGACCACCGCTGACGCCTAGTTTAGGAGTTATAACCATTTTAAAGTTTTGAATTTTTTTTTCCGGCGCATAATATGACCCCCGCAGACGCTTAGTTTAGGAGATATAGCGGTTTTAAAGTTTTGAATTTTCTTTTTTCCGGTGCTTAATATGACCACCGCTGACGCCTAGTTTAGGAGTTATAACCATTTTAAAGTTTTGAATTTTTTTTTCCGGCGCATAATATGACCCCCGCAGACGCTTAGTTTAGGAGTTATAGCGGTTTTAAAGTTTTGAATTTTCTTTTTTCCGGTGCGTAATATGACCCCCGCAGACGCCTAGTTTAGGAGTTATAGCCATTTTAAGATTTTGAATTTTTTTTTCTGGTGCATAATATGACCCCCGCAGACGCCTAGTTTAGGAGTTATAGCGATTTTAAAGTTTTGAATTTTCTTTTTTCCGGTGCTTAATATGACCCCCGCAGACGCCTAGTTTAGGAGTTATAGCCATTTTAAGATTTTGAATTTTTTTTTCCGGTGCATAATATGACCCCCGCAGACGCCTAGTTTAGGAGTTATAGCGATTTTAAAGTTTTGAATTTTCTTTTTTCCGGTGCATAATATGACCCCCGCAGACGCCTAGTTTAGGAGTTATAACCATTTTAAAGTTTTGAATTTTTTTTTCCGGCGCATAATATGACCCCCGCCGACGCTTAGTTTAGGAGTTATAGCGGTTTTAAAGTTTTGAATTTTCTTTTTTCCGGTGCGTAATATGACCCCCGCAGACGCATAGTTTAGGAGTTATAGCCATTTTAAGATTTTGAATTTTTTTTTCCGGTGCATAATATGACCCCCGCAGACGCCTAGTTTAGGAGTTATAGCGAGTTTAAAGTTTTGAAGTTTCTTTTTTCCGGTGCATAATATGACCCCCGCAGACGCCTAGTTTAGGAGTTATAGCGATTTTAAAGTTTTGAATTTTCTTTTTTCCGGTGCATAATATGACCCCCGCAGACGCCTAGTTTAGGAGTTATAGCCATTTTAAGATTTTGAATTTTTTTTTCTGGTGCATAATATGACCCCCGCAGACGCCTAGTTTAGGAGTTATAGCGATTTTAAAGTTTTGAATTTTCTTTTTTCCGGTGCTTAATATGACCACCGCTGACGCCTAGTTTAGGAGTTATAACCATTTTAAAGTTTTGAATTTTTTTTTCCGGCGCATAATATGACCCCCGCAGACGCTTAGTTTAGGAGTTATAGCGGTTTTAAAGTTTTGAATTTTCTTTTTTCCGGTGCGTAATATGACCCCCTCAGACGCATAGTTTAGGAGTTATAGCCATTTTAAGATTTTGAATTTTTTTTTCCGGTGCATAATATGACCCCCGCAGACGCCTAGTTTAGGAGTTATAGCGAGTTTAAAGTTTTGAAGTTTCTTTTTTCCGGTGCATAATATGACCCCCGCAGACGCCTAGTTTAGGAGTTATAGCGATTTTAAAGTTTTGAATTTTCTTTTTTCCGGTGCATAATATGACCCCCGCAGACGCCTAGTTTAGGAGTTATAGCCATTTTAAGATTTTGAATTTTTTTTTCTGGTGCATAATATGACCCCCGCAGACGCCTAGTTTAGGAGTTATAGCGATTTTAAAGTTTTGAATTTTCTTTTTTCCGGTGCTTAATATGACCACCGCTGACGCCTAGTTTAGGAGTTATAACCATTTTAAAGTTTTGAATTTTTTTTTCCGGCGCATAATATGACCCCCGCAGACGCTTAGTTTAGGAGTTATAGCGGTTTTAAAGTTTTGAATTTTCTTTTTTCCGGTGCTTAATATGACCACCGCTGACGCCTAGTTTAGGAGTTATAACCATTTTAAAGTTTTGAATTTTTTTTTCCGGCGCATAATATGACCCCCGCAGACGCTTAGTTTAGGAGTTATAGCGGTTTTAAAGTTTTGAATTTTCTTTTTTCCTGTGCGTAATATGACCCCCGCAGACGCATAGTTTAGGAGTTATAGCCATTTTAAGATTTTGAATTTTTTTTTCCGGTGCATAATATGACCCCCGCAGACGCCTAGTTTAGGAGTTATAGCCATTTTAAGATTTTGAATTTTTTTTTCTGGTGCATAATATGACCCCCGCAGACGCCTAGTTTAGGAGTTATAGCGATTTTAAAGTTTTGAATTTTCTTTTTTCCGGTGCTTAATATGACCCCCGCAGACGCCTAGTTTAGGAGTTATAGCCATTTTAAGATTTTGAATTTTTTTTTCCGGTGCATAATATGACCCCCGCAGACGCCTAGTTTAGGAGTTATAGCGATTTTAAAGTTTTGAATTTTCTTTTTTCCGGTGCATAATATGACCCCCGCAGACGCCTAGTTTAGGAGTTATAGCGATTTTAAAGTTTTGAATTTTCTTTTTTCCCGTGCATAATATGACCCCCGCAGACGCCTAGTTTAGGAGTTATAGCGGTTTTAAAGTTTTGAATTTTCTTTTTTCCGGTGCTTAATATGACCCCCGCAGACGCGTAGTTTAGGAGTTATAGCGGTTTTAAAGTTATGAATTTTCTTTTTTCCGGTTCTTAATATGACCCCCGCAGACGCCTAGTTTAGGAGTTATAGCCATGTTACGATTTTGAATTTTTTTTTCTGGTGCATAATATGACCCCCGCAGACGCCTAGTTTAGGAGTTATAGCGATTTTAAAGTTTTGAATTTTCTTTTTTCCGGTGCATAATATGACCCCCGCAGACGCGTAGTTTAGGAGTTATAGCGGTTTTAAAGTTTTGAATTTTCTTTTTTCCGGTGCGTAATATGACCCCCGCAGACGCGTAGTGAAGGAGTTGTAGCCATTTTAAGATTTTGAATTTTTTTTTCTGGTGCATAATATGACCCCCGCAGACGCCTAGTTTAGGAGTTATAGCCATTTTAAGATTTTGAATTTTTTTTTTCCGGTGCATAATATGACCCCCGCAGACGCGTAGTTTAGGAGTTATAGCGATTTTAAAGTTTTGAATTTTCTTTTTTCCGGTGCTTAATATGACACCCGCAGACGCCTAGTTTAGGAGTTATAGCCATTTTAAGATTTTGAATTTTTTTTTCTGGTGCATAATATGACCCCCGCAGACGCCTAGTTTAGGAGTTATAGCGATTTTAAAGTTTTGAATTTTCTTTTTTCCGGTGCATAATATGACCCCCGCAGACGCCTAGTTTAGGAGTTATAGCGATTTTAAAGTTTTGAATTTTCTTTTTTCCGGTGCTTAATATGACCCCCGCAGACGCCTAGTTTAGGAGTTATAGCCATTTTAAGATTTTGAATTTTTTTTTCTGGTGCATAATATGACCCCCGCAGACGCCTAGTTTAGGAGTTATAGCGATTTTAAAGTTTTGAATTTTCTTTTTTCCGGTGCATAATATGACCCCCGCAGACGCCTAGTTTAGGAGTTATAGCGATTTTAAAGTTTTGAATTTTCTTTTTTCCGGTGCATAATATGACCCCCGCAGACGCCTAGTTTAGGAGTTATAGCGATTTTAAAGTTTTGAATTTTCTTTTTTCCGGTGCATAATATGACCCCCGCAGACGCGTAGTTTAGGAGTTATAGCGGTTTTAAAGTTTTGAATTTTCTTTTTTCCGGTGCGTAATATGACCCCCGCAGACGCCTAGTGTAGGAGTTATAGCCATTTTAAGATTTTGAATTTTTTTTTTCCGGTGCATAATATGACCCCCGCAGACGCCTAGTTTAGGAGTTATAGCGATTTTAAAGTTTTGAATTTTCTTTTTTCCGGTGCATAATATGACCCCCGCAGACGCCTAGTTTAGGAGTTATAGCGATTTTAAAGTTTTGAATTTTCTTTTTTCCGGTGCTTAATATGACCCCCGCAGACGCCTAGTTTAGGAGTTATAGCCATTTTAAGATTTTGAATTTTTTTTTCTGGTGCATAATATGACCCCCGCAGACGCCTAGTTTAGGAGTTATAGCGATTTTAAAGTTTTGAATTTTCTTTTTTCCGGTGCATAATATGACCCCCGCAGACGCCTAGTTTAGGAGTTATAGCGATTTTAAAGTTTTGAATTTTCTTTTTTCCGGTGCATAATATGACCCCCGCAGACGCCTAGTTTAGGAGTTATAGCGATTTTAAAGTTTTGAATTTTCTTTTTTCCGGTGCATAATATGACCCCCGCAGACGCGTAGTTTAGGAGTTATAGCGGTTTTAAAGTTTCGAATTTTCTTTTTTCCGGTGCGTAATATGACCCCCGCAGACGCCTAGTGTAGGAGTTATAGCCATTTTAAGATTTTGAATTTTTTTTTCCGGTGCATAATATGACCCCCGCAGACGCCTAGTTTAGGAGTTATAGCGATTTTAAAGTTTTGAATTTTCTTTTTTCCGGTGCATAATATGACCCCCGCAGACGCCTAGTTTAGGTGTTATAGCGGTTTTAAAGTTTTGAATTTTCTTTTTTCCGGTGCTTAATATGACCCCCGCAGACGCCTAGTTTAGGAGTTATAGCGATTTTAAAGTTTTGAATTTTCTTTTTTCCGGTGCATAATATGACCCCCGCAGACGCCTAGTTTAGGAGTTATAGCGATTTTAAAGTTTTGAATTTTCTTTTTTCCGGTGCATAATATGACCCCCGCAGACGCCTAGTTTAGGAGTTATAGCGATTTTAAAGTTTTGAATTTTCTTTTTTCCGGTGCATAATATGACCCCCGCAGACGCCTAGTTTAGGAGTTATAGCGATTTTAAAGTTTTGAATTTTTTTTTCTGGTGCATAATATGACCCCCGCAGACGCCTAGTTTAGGAGTTATAGCGATTTCAAAGTTTTGAATTTTCTTTTTTCCGGTGCATAATATGACCCCCGCAGACGCCTAGTTTAGGAGCTATAGCGATTTTAAAGTTTTGAATTTTCTTTTTTTCGGTGCTTAATATGACCCCCGCAGACGCCTAGTTTAGGAGTTATAGCGATTTTAAAGTTTTGAATTTTCTTTTTTCCGGTGCATAATATGACCCCCGCAGACGCCTAGTTTAGGAGTTATAGCGATTTTAAAGTTTTGAATTTTCTTTTTTCCGGTGCATAATATGACCCCCGCAGACGCCTAGTTTAGGAGTTATAGCGATTTTAAAGTTTTGAATTTTCTTTTTTTCGGTGCTTAATATGACCCCCGCAGACGCCTAGTTTAGGAGTTATAGCCATTTTAAGATTTTGAATTTTTTTTTCCGGTGCATAATATGACCCCCGCAGACGCCTAGTTTAGGTGTTATAGCGGTTTTAAAGTTTTGAATTTTCTTTTTTCCGGTGCTTAATATGACCCCCGCAGACGCCTAGTTTAGGAGTTATAGCGATTTTAAAGTTTTGAATTTTCTTTTTTCCGGTGCATAATATGACCCCCGCAGACGCCTAGTTTAGGAGTTATAGCGATTTTAAAGTTTTGAATTTTCTTTTTTCCGGTGCATAATATGACCCCCGCAGACGCCTAGTTTAAGAGTTATAGCGATTTTAAAGTTTTGAATTTTCTTTTTTCCGGTGCATAATATGACCCCCGCAGACGCCTAGTTTAGGAGTTATAGCGATTTTAAAGTTTTGAATTTTTTTTTCTGGTGCATAATATGACCCCCGCAGACGCCTAGTTTAGGAGTTATAGCGATTTCAAAGTTTTGAATTTTCTTTTTTCCGGTGCATAATATGACCCCCGCAGACGCCTAGTTTAGGAGCTATAGCGATTTTAAAGTTTTGAATTTTCTTTTTTTCGGTGCTTAATATGACCCCCGCAGACGCCTAGTTTAGGAGTTATAGCGATTTTAAAGTTTTGAATTTTCTTTTTTCCGGTGCATAATATGACCCCCGCAGACGAATAGTTTAGGAGCTATAGCGATTTTAAAGTTTTGAATTTTCTTTTTTCCGGTGCATAATATGACCCCCGCAGACGCCTAGTTTAGGAGTTATAGCGATTTTAAAGTTTTGAATTTTCTTTTTTCCGGTGCATAATATGACCCCCGCAGACGCGTAGTTTAGGAGTTATAGCGGTTTTAAAGTTTTGAATTTTCTTTTTTCCGGTGCGTAATATGACCCCCGCAGACCCCTAGTGTAGGAGTTATAGCCATTTTAAGATTTTGAATTTTTCTTTTTCGGTGCATAATATGACCCCCGCAGACGCCTAGTTTAGGAGTTATAGCGATTTTAAAGTTTTGAATTTTCTTTTTTCCGGTGCTTAATATGACCCCCGCAGACGCCTAGTTTAGGAGTTATAGCCATTTTAAGATTTTGAATTTTTTTTTCTGGTGCATAATATGACCCCCGCAGACGCCTAGTTTAGGAGTTATAGCGATTTTAAAGTTTTGAGTTTTCTTTTTTCCGGTGCATAATATGACCCCCGCAGACGCGTAGTTTAGGAGTTATAGCGGTTTTAAAGTTTCGAATTTTCTTTTTTCCGGTGCGTAATATGACCCCCGCAGACGCCTAGTGTAGGAGTTATAGCCATTTTAAGATTTTGAATTTTTTTTTCCGGTGCATAATATGACTCCCGCAGACGCCTAGTTTAGGAGTTATAGCGATTTTAAAGTTTTGAATTTTCTTTTTTCCGGTGCTTAATATGACCCCCGCAGACGCCTAGATTAGGAGTTATAGCGGTTTTAAAGATTTGAATTTTCTTTTTTCCGGTGCTTAATATGACCCCCGCAGACGCCTAGTTTAGGAGTTATAGCCATTTTAGGATTTTGAATTTTTTTTTCCGGTGCATAATATGACCCCCGCAGACGCCTAGTTAAGGAGTTATAGCGATTTTAATGTTTTGAATTTTCTTTTTTCCGGTGCATAATATGACCCCCGCAGACGCCTAGTTTAGGAGTTATAGCGATTTTAAAGTTTTGAATTTTCTTTTTTCCGGTGCATAATATGACCCCCGCAGACGCGTAGTTTAGGAGTTATAGCGGTTTTAAAGTTTCGAATTTTCTTTTTTCCGGTGCGTAATATGACCCCCGCAGACGCCTAGTGTAGGAGTTATAGCCATTTTAAGATTTTGAATTTTTTTTTCCGGTGCATAATATGACCCCCGCAGACGCCTAGTTTAGGAGTTATAGCGATTTTAAAGTTTTGAATTTTCTTTTTTCCGGTGCTTAATATGACCCCCGCAGACGCCTAGATTAGGAGTTATAGCGGTTTTAAAGATTTGAATTTTCTTTTTTCCGGTGCTTAATATGACCCCCGCAGACGCCTAGTTTAGGAGTTATAGCCATTTTAGGATTTTGAATTTTTTTTTCCGGTGCATAATATGACCCCCGCAGACGCCTAGTTTAGGAGTTATAGCGATTTTAATGTTTTGAATTTTCTTTTTTCCGGTGCATAATATGACCCCCGCAGACGCCTAGTTTAGGAGTTATAGCGATTTTAAAGTTTTGAATTTTCTTTTTTCCGGTGCATAATATGACCCCCGCAGACGCCTAGTATAGGAGTTATAGCGGTTTTAAAGTTTCGAATTTTCTTTTTTCCGGTGCGTAATATGACCCCCGCAGACGCCTAGTGTAGGAGTTATAGCCATTTTAAGATTTTGAATTTTTTTTTCCGGTGCATAATATGACCCCCGCAGACGCCTAGTTTAGGAGTTATAGCGATTTTAAAGTTTTGAATTTTCTTTTTTCCGGTGCTTAATATGACCCCCGCAGACGCCTAGATTAGGAGTTATAGCGGTTTTAAAGATTTGAATTTTCTTTTTTCCGGTGCTTAATATGAGCCCCGCAGACGCCTAGTTTAGGAGTTATAGCCATTTTAGGATTTTGAATTTTTTTTTCCGGTGCATAATATGACCCCCGCAGACACCTAGTTTAGGAGTTATAGCGATTTTAATGTTTTGAATTTTCTTTTTTCCGGTGCATAATATGACCCCCGCAGACGCCTAGTTTAGGAGTTATAGCGATTTTAAAGTTTTGAATTTTCTTTTTTCCGGTGCATAATATGACCCCCGCAGACGCCTAGTTTAGGAGTTATAGCCATTTTAAGATTTTGAATTTTTTTTTCCGGTGCATAATATGACCCCCGCAGACGCCTAGTTTAGGAGTTATAGCCATTTTAAGATTTTGATTTTCTTTTTTCCGGTGCATAATATGACCCCCGCAGACGCCTAGTTTAGGAGTTATAGCGATTTTAAAGTTTTGAATTTTCTTTTTTCCGGTGCATAATATGACCCCCGCAGACGCGTAGTTTAGGAGTTATAGCGGTTTTAAAGTTTTGAATTTTCTTTTTTCCGGTGCTTAATATGACCCCCGCAGACGCCCAGTTTAGGAGTTATAGCCATTTTAAGATTTTGAATTTTTTTTTCCGGTGCATAATATGACCCCCGCAGACGCCTAGTTTAGGAGTTTTAGCGGTTTTAAAGTTTTGAATTTTCTTTTTTCCGGTGCTTAATATGACCCCCGCAGACGCCTAGTTTAGGAGTTATAGCCATTTTAAGATTTTGAATTTTTTTTTCCGGTGCATAATATGACCCCCGCAGACGCCTAGTTAAGGAGGTATAGCGGTTTTAAAGTTTTGAATTTTCTTTTTTCCGGTGCTTAATATGACCCCCGCAGACGCCTAGTTTAGGAGTTATAGCCATTTTAAGATTTTGAATTTTTTTTTCCGGTGCATAATATGACCCCCGCAGACGCCTAGTTTAGGAGTTATAGCGGTTTTAAAGTTTTGAATTTTCTTTTTTCCGGTGCTTAATATGACAACCGCAGACGCCTAGTTTAGGAGTTATAGCGGTTTTAAAGTTTTGAATTTTTTTTTCCGGTGCATAATATGACCCCCGCAGACGTCTAGTTTAGGAGTTATAGCGGTTTTAAACTTTTGAATTTTCTTTTTTCCGGTGCATAATATGACCCCCGCAGACGCCTAGTTTAGGAGTTATAGCGATTTTAAAGTTTTGAATTTTCCTTTTTTCGGTGCTTAATATGACCCCCGCAGACGCCTAATTTAGGGGTTATAGCCATTTTAAGATTTTGAATTTTTTTTTCCGGTGCATAATATGACCCCCGCAGACGCCTAGTTTAGGAGTTATAGCGGTTTTAAAGTTTTGAATTATCTTTTTTCCGGTGCTTAATATGACCCCCGCAGACGCCTAGTTTAGGAGTTATAGCCATTTTAAGATTTTGAATTTTTTTTTCCGGTGCATAATATGACCCCCGCAGACGCCTAGTTTAGGAGTTATAGCGGTTTTAAAGTCTTGAATTTTCTTTTTTCCGGTGCTTAATATGACCCCCGCAGACGCCTAGTTTAGGAGTTATAGCCATTTTAAGATTTTGAATTTTTTTTTCCGGTGCATAATATGACCCCCGCAGACGACTAGTTTAGGAGTTATAGCGGTTTTAAAGTTTTGAATTTTCTTTTTTCCGGTGCTTAATATGACCCCCGCAGACGCCTAGTTTAGGAGTTATAGCCATTTTAAGATTTTGAATTTTTTTTTCCGGTGCATAATATGACCCAAGCAGACGCCTAGTTTAGGAGTTATAGCGGTTTTAAAGTTTTGAATTTTCTTTTTTCCGGTGCATAATATGACCCCCGCAGACGCCTAGTTTAGGAGTTATAGCCATTTTAAGATTTTGAATTTTTTTTTCTGGTGCATAATATGACCCCCGCAGACGCCTAGTTTAGGAGTTATAGCGATTTTAAAGTTTTGAATTTTCTTTTTTCCGGTGCATAATATGACCCCCGCAGACGCCTAGTTTAGGAGTTATAGCCATTTTAAGATTTTGAATTTTTTTTTCTGGTGCATAACATGACCCCCGCAGACGCCTAGTTTAGGAGTTATAGCGGTTTTAAAGTCTTGAATTTTCTTTTTTCCGGTGCTTAATATGACCCCCGCAGACGCCTAGTTTAGGAGTTATAGCCATTTTAAGATTTTGAATTTTTTTTTCCGGTGCATAATATGACCCCCGCAGACGCCTGGTTTAGGAGTTATAGCGGTTTTAAAGTCTTGAATTTTCTTTTTTTGGTGCTTAATATGACCCCCGCAGACGCCTAGTTTAGGAGTTATAGCCATTTTAAGATTTTGAATTTTTTTTTCCGGTGCATAATATGACCCACGCAGACGACTAGTTTAGGAGTTATAGCGGTTTTAAAGTTTTGAATTTTCTTTTTTCCGGTGCTTAATATGACCCCCGCAGACGCCTAGTTTAGGAGTTATAGCCATTTTAAGATTTTGAATTTTTTTTTCCGGTGCATAATATGACCCCCGCAGACGCCTAGTTTAGGAGTTATAGCGATTTTAAAGTTTTGAATTTTCTTTTTTCCGGTGCATAATATGACCCCCGCAGACGCCTAGTTTAGGAGTTATAGCGATTTTAAAGTTTTGAATTTTCTTTTTTCCGGTGCATAATATGACCCCCGCAGACGCCTAGTTTAGGAGTTATAGCGATTTTAAAGTTTTGAATTTTCTTTTTTCCGGTGCTTAATATGACCCCCGCAGACGCCTAGTTTAGGAGTTATAGCCATTTTAAGATTTTGAATTTTTTTTTCTGGTGCTTAATATGACCCCCGCAGACGCCTAGTTTAGGAGTTATTGCGATTTTAAAGTTTTGAATTTTCTTTTTTCCGGTGCATAATATGACCCCCGCAGACGCCTAGTTTAGGAGTTATAGCGGTTTTAAAGTTTTGAATTTTCTTTTTTCCGGTGCTTAATATGACCCCCGCAGACGCCTAGTTTAGGAGTTATAGCCATTTTAAGATTTTGAATTTTTTTTTCCGGTGCATAATATGACCCCCGCAGACGCCTAGTTTAGGAGTTATAGCGATTTTAAAGTTTTGAATTTTCTTTTTTCCGGTGCATAATATGACCCCCGCAGACGCCTAGTTTAGGAGTTATAGCCATTTCAAGATTTTGAATTTTTTTTTCCGGTGCATAATATGACCCCCGCAGACGCCTAGTTTAGGAGTTATAGCGATTTTAAAGTTTTGAATTTTCTTTTTTCCGGTGCTTAATATGACGAAGGCAGACGCCTAGTTTAGGAGTTATAGCCATTTTAAGATTTTGAATTTTTTTTTCTAGTGCATAATATGACCCCCGCAGACGCCTAGTTTAGGAATTATAGCGATTTTAAAGTTTTGAATTTTCTTTTTTCGGGTGCATAATATGACCCCCGCAGACGCCTAGTTTAGGAGTTATAGCGATTTTAAAGTTTTGAATTTTCTTTTTTCCGGTGCATAATATGACCCCCGCAGACGCCTAGTTTAGGAGTTATAGCGGTTTTAAAGTTTTGAATTTTCTTTTTTCCGGTGCGTAATATGACCCCCGCAGACGCCCAGTGTAGGAGTTATAGCCATTTTAAGATTTTGAATTTTTTTTTCCGGTGCATAATATGACCCCCGCAGACGCCTAGTGTAGGAGTTATAGCCATTTTAAGATTTTGAATTTTTTTTTCCGGTGCATAATATGACCCCCGCAGACGCCTAGTTTAGGAGTTATAGCGATTTTAAAGTTTTGAATTTTCTTTTTTCCGGTGCTTAATATGACCCCCGCAGACGCCTAGTTTAGGAGTTATAGCCATTTTAAGATTTTGAATTTTTTTTTCTGGTGCATAATATGACCCCCGCAGACGCCTAGTTTAGGAGTTATAGCGATTTTAAAGTTTTGAATTTTCTTTTTTCCGGTGATAATATGACCCCCGCAGACGCCTAGTTTAGGAGTTATAGCCATTTTAAGATTTTGAATTTTTTTTTCTGGTGCATAATATGACCCCCGCAGACGCCTAGTTTAGGAGTTATAGCGATTTTAAAGTTTTGAATTTTCTTTTTTCCGGTGCATAATATGACCCCCGCAGACGCCTAGTTTAGGAGTTATAGCCATTTTAAGATTTTGAATTTTTTTTTCTGGTGCATAACATGACCCCCGCAGACGCCTAGTTTAGGAGTTATAGCGATTTTAAAGTTTTGAATTTTCTTTTTTCCGGTGCATAATATGACCCCCGCAGACGCCTAGTTTAGGAGTTATAGCGATTTTAAAGTTTTGAATTTTCTTTTTTTCGGTGCTTAATATGACCCCCGCAGACGCTTAGTTTAGGAGTTATAGCCATTTTAAGATTTTGAATTTTTTTTTCCGGTGCATAATATGACCCCCGCAGACGCCTAGTTTAGGAGTTATAGCGATTTTAAAGTTTTGAATTTTCTTTTTTCCGGTGCATAATATGACCCCCGCAGACGCCTAGTTTAGGAGTTATAGCGATTTTAAAGTTTTGAATTTTCTTTTTTTCTGTGCTTAATATGACCCCCGCAGACGCCTAGTTTAGGAGTTATAGCCATTTTAAGATTTTGAATTTTATTTTCCGGTGCATAATATGACCCCCGCAGACGCCTAGTTTAGGAGTTATAGCGGTTTTAAAGTTTTGAATTTTCTTTTTTCCGGTGCTTAATATGACCCCCGCAGACGCCTAGTTTAGGAGTTATAGCCATTTTAAGATTTTGAATTTTTTTTTCCGGTGCATAATATGACCCCCGCAGACGCCTAGTTTAGGAGTTATAGCGATTTTAAAATTTGAATTTTCTTTTTTCAGGTGCTTAATATGACCCCCGCAGACGCCTAGTTTAGGAGTTATAGCGATTTTAAAGTTTTGAATTTTTTTTTTCCGGTGCATAATATGACCCCCGCAGACGCCTAGTTTAGGAGTTATAGCGGTTTTAAAGTTTTGAATTTTCTTTTTCCGGTGCATAATATGACCCCCGCGGACGCCTAATTTAGGAGTTATAGCGATTTTAAAGTTTTGAATTTTCTTTTTTCCGGTGCTTAATATTACCCCCGCAGACGCCTAGTTTAAGAGTTATAGCCATTTTAAGATTTTGAATTTTTTTTTCCGGTGCATAATATGACCCACGCAGACGCCTAGTTTAGGAGTTATAGCGGTTTTAAAGTTTTGAATTTTCTTTTTTCCGGTGCATAATATGACCCCCGCAGACGCCTAGTTTAGGAGTTATAGCGATTTTAAAGTTTTGTATTTTCTTTTTTCCGGTGCTTAATATTACCCCCGCAGACGCCTAGTTTAAGAGTTATAGCCATTTTAAGATTTTGAATTTTTTTTTCTGGTGCATAATATGACCCCCGCAGACGCCTAGTTTAGGAGTTATAGCGATTTTAAAGTTTTGAATTTTCTTTTTTCCGGTGCATAATATGACCCCCGCAGACGCCTAGTTTAGGAGTTATAGCGATTTTAAAGTTTAGAATTTTCTTTTTTTCGGTGCTTAATATGACCCCCCCAGACGCCTAGTTTAGGAGTTATAGCCATTTTAAGATTTTGAATTTTTTTTTCCGGTGCATAATATGACCCACGCAGACGCCTAGTTTAGGAGTTAGAGCGATTTTATAGTTTTGAATTTTTTTTTTTCGGTGCTTAATATGACCCCCGCAGACGCCTAGTTTAGGAGTTATAGCCATTTTAAGATTTTGAATTTTTTTTTTTCGGTGCTTAATATGACCCCCGCAGACGCCTAGTTTAGGAGTTATAGCGATTTTAAAGTTTTGAATTTTCTTTTTTCCGGTGCTTAATATGACCCCCGCAGACGCCTAGTTTAGGAGTTATAGCCATTTTAAGATTTTGAATTTTTTTTTCCGGTGCATAATATGACCCCCGCAGACGCCTAGTTTAGGAGTTATAGCGATTTTAAAGTTTTGAATTTTCTTTTTTCCGGTGCATAATATGACCCCCGCAGACGCCTAGTTTAGGAGTTATAGCAATTTTAAAGTTTTGAATTTTCTTTTTTCCGGTGCATAATATGACCCCCGCAGACGCCTAGTTTAGGAGTTATAGCGGTTTTAAAGTTTTGAATTTTCTTTTTTCCGGTGCGTAATATGACCCCCGCAGACGCCTAGTGTAGGAGTTATAGCCATTTTAAGATTTTGAATTTTTTTTTCCGGTGCATAATATGACCCCCGCAGACGCCTAGTTTAGGAGTTATAGCCATTTTAAGATTTTGAATTTTTTTTTCTGGTGCATTATATGACCCCCGCAGACGCCTAGTTTAGGAGTTATAGCGATTTTATAGTTTTGAATTTTTTTTTTTCCGGTGCATAATATGACCCCCGCAGACGCCTAGTTTAGGAGTTATAGCGATTTTAAAGTTTTGAATTTTCTTTTTTCCGGTGCATAATATGACCCCCGCAGACGCCTAGTTTAGGAGTTATAGCGATTTTAAAGTTTTGAATTTTCTTTTTTTCGGTGCTTAATATGACCCCCGCAGACGCTTAGTTTAGGAGTTATAGCCATTTTAAGATTTTGAATTTTTTTTTCCGGTGCATAATATGACCCCCGCAGACGCCTAGTTTAGGAGTTATAGCGATTTTAAAGTTTTGAATTTTCTTTTTTCCGGTGCATAATATGACCCCCGCAGACGCCTAGTTTAGGAGTTATAGCGATTTTAAAGTTTTGAATTTTCTTTTTTTCTGTGCTTAATATGACCCCCGCAGACGCCTAGTTTAGGAGTTATAGCGGTTTTAAAGTTTTGAATTTTCTTTTTTCCGGTGCTTAATATGACCCCCGCAGACGCCTAGTTTAGGAGTTATAGCCATTTTAAGATTTTGAATTTTTTTTTCCGGTGCATAATATGACCCCCGCAGACGCCTAGTTTAGGAGTTATAGCGATTTTAAAATTTGAATTTTCTTTTTTCCGGTGCTTAATATGACCACCGCAGACGCCTAGTTTAGGAGTTATAGCCATTTTAAGATTTTGAATTTTTTTTCCGGTGCATAATATGACCCCCGCAGACGCCTAGTTTAGGAGTTATAGCGATTTTAAAGTTTTGAATTTTTTTTTTCCGGTGCATAATATGACCCCCGCAGACGCCTAGTTTAGGAGTTATAGCGGTTTTAAAGTTTTGAATTTTCTTTTTCCGGTGCATAATATGACCCCCGCAGACGCCTAGTTTAGGAGTTATAGCCATTTTAAGATTTTGAATTTTTTTTCCGGTGCGTAATATGACCCCCGCAGACGCCTAGTGTAGGAGTTATAGCCATTTTAAGATTTTGAATTTTTTTTTCCGGTGCATAATATGACCCCCGCAGACGCCTAGTTTAGGAGTTATAGCGATTTTAAAGTTTTGAATTTTCTTTTTTCCGGTGCATAATATGACCCCCGCAGACGCCTAGTTTAGGAGTTATAGCGATTTTAAAGTTTAGAATTTTCTTTTTTTCGGTGCTTAATATGACCCCCGCAGACGCCTAGTTTAGGAGTTATAGCCATTTTAAGATTTTGAATTTTTTTTTCCGGTGCATAATATGACCCACGCAGACGCCTAGTTTAGGAGTTATAGCGGTTTTAAAGTTTTGAATTTTCTTTTTTCCGGTGCATAATATGACCCCCGCAGACGCCTAGTTTAGGAGTTATAGCGATTTTAAAGTTTTGTATTTTCTTTTTTCCGGTGCTTAATATTACCCCCGCAGACGCCTAGTTTAAGAGTTATAGCCATTTTAAAATTTTGAATTTTTTTTTCTGGTGCATAATATGACCCCCGCAGACGCCTAGTTTAGGAGTTATAGCGATTTTAAAGTTTTGAATTTTCTTTTTTCCGGTGCATAATATGACCCCCGCAGACGCCTAGTTTAGGAGTTATAGCGATTTTAAAGTTTAGAATTTTCTTTTTTTCGGTGCTTAATATGACCCCCCCAGACGCCTAGTTTAGGAGTTATAGCCATTTTAAGATTTTGAATTTTTTTTTCCGGTGCATAATATGACCCACGCAGACGCCTAGTTTAGGAGTTAGAGCGATTTTATAGTTTTGAATTTTTTTTTTTCGGTGCTTAATATGACCCCCGCAGACGCCTAGTTTAGGAGTTATAGCCATTTTAAGATTTTGAATTTTTTTTTCCGGTGCATAATATGACCCCCGCAGACGCCTAGTTTAGGAGTTATAGCGATTTTAAAGTTTTGAATTTTCTTTTTTCCGGTGCTTAATATGACCCCCGCAGACGCCTAGTTTAGGAGTTATAGCCATTTTAAGATTTTGAATTTTTTTTTCCGGTGCATAATATGACCCCCGCAGACGCCTAGTTTAGGAGTTATAGCGATTTTAAAGTTTTGAATTTTCTTTTTTCCGGTGCATAATATGACCCCCGCAGACGCCTAGTTTAGGAGTTATAGCAATTTTAAAGTTTTGAATTTTCTTTTTTCCGGTGCATAATATGACCCCCGCAGACGCCTAGTTTAGGAGTTATAGCGGTTTTAAAGTTTTGAATTTTCTTTTTTCCGGTGCGTAATATGACCCCCGCAGACGCCTAGTGTAGGAGTTATAGCCATTTTAAGATTTTGAATTTTTTTTTCCGGTGCATAATATGACCCCCGCAGACGCCTAGTTTAGGAGTTATAGCCATTTTAAGATTTTGAATTTTTTTTTCTGGTGCATTATATGACCCCCGCAGACGCCTAGTTTAGGAGTTATAGCGATTTTATAGTTTTGAATTTTTTTTTTTCCGGTGCATAATATGACCCCCGCAGACGCCTAGTTTAGGAGTTATAGCGATTTTAAAGTTTTGAATTTTCTTTTTTCCGGTGCATAATATGACCCCCGCAGACGCCTAGTTTAGGAGTAATAGAGGTTTTAAAGTTTTGAATTTTCTTTTTTCCGGTGCTTAAAATGACCCCCGCAGACGCCTAGTTTAGGAGTTATAGCGATTTTAAAGTTTTGAATTTTCTTTTTTCCGGTGCATAATATGACCCCCGCAGACGCGTAGTTTAGGAGTTATAGCGGTTTTAAAGTTTTGAATTTTCTTTTTTCCGGTGCATAATATGACCCAGGCAGACGCCTAGTTTAGGAGTTATAGCGATTTTAAAGTTTTGAATTTTCTTTTTTCCGGTGCATAATATGACCCCCGCAGACGCGTAGTTTAGGAGTTATAGCGGTTTTAAAGTTTTGAATTTTCTTTTTTCCGGTGCGTAATATGACCCCCGCAGACGCCTAGTTTAGGAGTTATAGCGATTTTAAAGTTTTGAATTTTCTTTTTTCCGGTGCATAATATGACCCCCGCAGACGCCTAGTTTAGGAGTTATTGCGGTTTTAAAGTTTTGAATTTTCTTTATTCCGGTGCATAATATGACCCCCGCAGACGCCTAGTTTAGGAGTTAAAGCGATTTTAAAGTTTTGAATTTTCTTTTTTCCGGTGCATAATATGACCCCCGCAGACGCGTAGTTTAGGAGTTATAGCGGTTTTAAAGTTTTGAATTTTCTTTTTTCCGGTGCATAATATGACCCCCGCAGACGCCTAGTTTAGGAGTTATAGCGATTTTAAAGTTTTGAATTTTCTTTTTTCCGGTGCATAATATGACCCCCGCAGACGCGTAGTTTAGGAGTTATAGCAGTTTTAAAGTTTTGAATTTTCTTTTTTCCGGTGCGTTATATGACCCCCGCAGACGCCTAGTGTAGGAGTTATAGCCATTTTAAGATTTAGAATTTTTTTTTCCGGTGCATAATATGACCCCCGCAGACGCCTAGTGTAGGAGTTATAGCCATTTTAAGATTTTGAATTTTTTTTTCCGGTGCATAATATGACCCCCGCAGACGCCTAGTTTAGGAGTTATAGCCATTTTAAGATTTTGAATTTTTTTTTCTGGTGCATAATATGACCCCCGCAGACGCCTAGTTTAGGAGTTATAGCGATTTTAAAGTTTTGAATTTTCTTTTTTCCGGTGCATAATATGACCCCCGCAGACGCCTAGTTAAGGAGTTATAGCGATTTTAAAGTTTTGAATTTTCTTTTTTCCGGTGCATAATATGACCCCCGCAGACGCCTAGTTTAGGAGTTATAGCGATTTTAAAGTTTTGAATTTTCTTTTTTCCGCTGCATAATATGACCCCCGCAGACGCCTAGTTTAGGAGTTATAGCGATTTTAAAGTTTTGAATTTTCTTTTTTCGGTGCTTAATATGACCCCCGCAGACGCCTAGTTTAGGAGTTATAGCCATTTTAAGATTTTGAATTTTTTTTCCGGTGCATAATATGACCCCCGCAGACGCCTAGTTTAGGAGTTATAGCGATTTTAAAGTTTTGAATTTTCTTTTTTCCGGCGCATAATATGACCCCCGCAGACGCCTAGTTTAGGAGTTATAGCGGTTTTAAAGTTTTGAGTTTTCTTTTTTCCGGTGCATAATATGACCCCCGCAGACGCCTAGTTTAGGAGTTATAGCGATTTTAAAGTTTTGAATTTTCTTTTTTCCGGTGCATAATATGACCCCCGCAGACGCCTAGTTTAGGAGTTATAGCGATTTTAAAGTTTTGAATTTTTTTTTTTCGGTGCTTAATATGACCCCCGCAGACGCCTAGTTTAGGAGTTATAGCGGTTTTAAAGTTTTGAATTTTCTTTTTTCCGGTGCGTAATATGACCCCCGCAGACGCCTAGTTTAGGAGTTATAGCGATTTTAAAGTTTTGAATTTTTTTTTTTCGGTGCTTAATATGACCCCCGCAGACGCCTAGTTTCGGAGTTATAGCCATTTTAAGATTTTGAATTTTTTTTCCGGTGCATAATATGACCCCCGCAGACGCCTAGTTTAGGAGTTATAGCGATTTTAAAGTTTTGAATTTTCTTTTTTCCGGCGCATAATATGACCCCCGCAGACGCCTAGTTTAGGAGTTATAGCGGTTTTAAAGTTTTGAGTTTTCTTTTTTCCGGTGCATAATATGACCCCCGCAGACGCCTAGTTTAGGAGTTATAGCGATTTTAAAGTTTTGAATTTTCTTTTTTCCGGTGCATAATATGACCCCCGCAGACGCCTAGTTTAGGAGTTATAGCGGTTTTAAAGTTTTGAATTTTCTTTTTTCCGGTGCGTAATATGACCCCCGCAGACGCCTAGTGTAGGAGTTATAGCCATTTTAAGATTTTGAATTTTTTTTTCCGGTGCATAATATGACCCCCGCAGACGCCTAGTTTAGGAGTTATAGCCATTTTAAGATTTTGAATTTTTTTTTCTGGTGCATTATATGACCCCCGCAGACGCCTAGTTTAGGAGTTATAGCGATTTTATAGTTTTGAATTTTTTTTTTTCCGGTGCATAATATGACCCCCGCAGACGCCTAGTTTAGGAGTTATAGCGATTTTAAAGTTTTGAATTTTCTTTTTTCCGGTGCATAATATGACCCCCGCAGACGCCTAGTTTAGGAGTAATAGAGGTTTTAAAGTTTTGAATTTTCTTTTTTCCGGTGCTTAAAATGACCCCCGCAGACGCCTAGTTTAGGAGTTATAGCGATTTTAAAGTTTTGAATTTTCTTTTTTCCGGTGCATAATATGACCCCCGCAGACGCGTAGTTTAGGAGTTATAGCGGTTTTAAAGTTTTGAATTTTCTTTTTTCCGGTGCATAATATGACCCAGGCAGACGCCTAGTTTAGGAGTTATAGCGATTTTAAAGTTTTGAATTTTCTTTTTTCCGGTGCATAATATGACCCCCGCAGACGCGTAGTTTAGGAGTTATAGCGGTTTTAAAGTTTTGAATTTTCTTTTTTCCGGTGCGTAATATGACCCCCGCAGACGCCTAGTTTAGGAGTTATAGCGATTTTAAAGTTTTGAATTTTCTTTTTTCCGGTGCATAATATGACCCCCGCAGACGCCTAGTTTAGGAGTTATTGCGGTTTTAAAGTTTTGAATTTTCTTTATTCCGGTGCATAATATGACCCCCGCAGACGCCTAGTTTAGGAGTTAAAGCGATTTTAAAGTTTTGAATTTTCTTTTTTCCGGTGCATAATATGACCCCCGCAGACGCGTAGTTTAGGAGTTATAGCGGTTTTAAAGTTTTGAATTTTCTTTTTTCCGGTGCATAATATGACCCCCGCAGACGCCTAGTTTAGGAGTTATAGCGATTTTAAAGTTTTGAATTTTCTTTTTTCCGGTGCATAATATGACCCCCGCAGACGCGTAGTTTAGGAGTTATAGCAGTTTTAAAGTTTTGAATTTTCTTTTTTCCGGTGCGTTATATGACCCCCGCAGACGCCTAGTGTAGGAGTTATAGCCATTTTAAGATTTAGAATTTTTTTTTCCGGTGCATAATATGACCCCCGCAGACGCCTAGTGTAGGAGTTATAGCCATTTTAAGATTTTGAATTTTTTTTTCCGGTGCATAATATGACCCCCGCAGACGCCTAGTTTAGGAGTTATAGCCATTTTAAGATTTTGAATTTTTTTTTCTGGTGCATAATATGACCCCCGCAGACGCCTAGTTTAGGAGTTATAGCGATTTTAAAGTTTTGAATTTTCTTTTTTCCGGTGCATAATATGACCCCCGCAGACGCCTAGTTAAGGAGTTATAGCGATTTTAAAGTTTTGAATTTTCTTTTTTCCGGTGCATAATATGACCCCCGCAGACGCCTAGTTTAGGAGTTATAGCGATTTTAAAGTTTTGAATTTTCTTTTTTCCGCTGCATAATATGACCCCCGCAGACGCCTAGTTTAGGAGTTATAGCGATTTTAAAGTTTTGAATTTTCTTTTTTCGGTGCTTAATATGACCCCCGCAGACGCCTAGTTTAGGAGTTATAGCCATTTTAAGATTTTGAATTTTTTTTCCGGTGCATAATATGACCCCCGCAGACGCCTAGTTTAGGAGTTATAGCGATTTTAAAGTTTTGAATTTTCTTTTTTCCGGCGCATAATATGACCCCCGCAGACGCCTAGTTTAGGAGTTATAGCGGTTTTAAAGTTTTGAGTTTTCTTTTTTCCGGTGCATAATATGACCCCCGCAGACGCCTAGTTTAGGAGTTATAGCGATTTTAAAGTTTTGAATTTTCTTTTTTCCGGTGCATAATATGACCCCCGCAGACGCATAGTTTAGGAGTTATAGCGATTTTAAAGTTTTGAATTTTTTTTTTTCGGTGCTTAATATGACCCCCGCAGACGCCTAGTTTCGGAGTTATAGCCATTTTAAGATTTTGAATTTTTTTTTCCGGTGCATAATATTTCCCCCGCAGACGCCTAGTTTAGGAGTTATAGCGATTTTAAAGTTTTGAATTTTCTTTTTTCCGGTGCATAATATGACCCCCGCAGACGCCTAGTTTAGGAGTTATAGCGGTTTTAAAGTTTTGAATTTTCTTTTTTCCGGTGCATAATATGACCCCCGCAGACGCCTAGTTTAGGAGTTATAACCATTTTAAGATTTTGAATTTTTTTTTCCGGTGCATAATATGACCCCCGCAGACGCCTAGTTTAGGAGTTATAGCGATTTTAAAGTTTTGAATTTTCTTTTTTCCGGTGCATAATATGACCCCCGCAGACGCCTAGTTTAGGAGTTATAGCGGTTTTAAAGTTTTGAATTTTCTTTTTTCCGGTGCATAATATGACCCCCGCAGACGCCTAGTTTAGGAGTTATAGCCATTTTAAGATTTTGAATTTTTTTTTCCGGTGCATAATATGATCCCCGCAGACGCCTAGTTTAGGAGTTATAGCCATTTTAAGATTTTGAATTTTTTTTTCTGGTGCATAATATGACCCCCGCAGACGCCTAGTTTAGGAGTTATAGCGATTTTAAGGTTTTGAATTTTCTTTTTTCCGGTGCATAATATGACCCCCGCAGACGCCTAGTTTAGGAGTTATAGCGATTTTAAAGTTTTGAATTTTCTTTTTTCCGCTGCATAATATGACCCCCGCAGACGCCTAGTTTAGGAGTTATAGCGATTTTAAAGTTTTGAATTTTCTTTTTTCGGTGCTTAATATGACCCCCGCAGACGCCTAGTTTAGGAGTTATAGCGATTTTAAAGTTTTGAATTTTCTTTTTTCCGGTGCATAATATGACCCCCGCAGACGCCTAGTTTATGAGTTATAGCGATTTTAAAGTTTTGAATTTTGTTTTTTCCGGTGCTTAATATGACCCCCGCAGACGCCTAGTTTAGGAGTTATAGCCATTTTAAGATTTAGAATTTTTTTTTCCGGTGCATAATATGACCCCCGCAGACGCCTAGTGTAGGAGTTATAGCCATTTTAAGATTTTGAATTTTTTTTTCCGGTGCATAATATGACCCCCGCAGACGCCTAGTTTAGGAGTTATAGCCATTTTAAGATTTAGAATTTTTTTTTCTGGTGCATAATATGACCCCCGCAGACGCCTAGTTTAGGAGTTATAGCGATTTTAAAGTTTTGAATTTTCTTCTTTCCGGTGCATAATATGACCCCCGCAGACGCCTAGTTAAGGAGTTATAGCGATTTTAAAGTTTTGAATTTTCTTTTTTCCGGTGCATAATATGACCCCCGCAGACGCCTAGTTTAGGAGTTATAGCGATTTTAAAGTTTTGAATTTTCTTTTTTCCGGTGCATAATATGACCCCCGCAGACGCCTAGTTTAGGAGTTATAGCGATTTTAAAGTTTTGAATTTTCTTTTTTCGGTGCTTAATATGACCCCCGCAGACGCCTAGTTTAGGAGTTATAGCCATTTTAAGATTTTGAATTTTTTTTCCGGTGCATAATATGACCCCCGCAGACGCCTAGTTTAGGAGTTATAGCGATTTTAAAGTTTTGAATTTTCTTTTTTCCGGTGCATAATATGACCCCCGCAGACGCCTAGTTTAGGAGTTATAGCGGTTTTAAAGTTTTGAATTTTCTTTTTTCCGGTGCATAATATGACCCCCGCAGACGCCTAGTTTAGGAGTTATAGCGATTTTAAAGTTTTGAATTTTCTTTTTTCCGGTGCATAATATGACCCCCGCAGACGCCTAGTTTAGGAGTTATAGCGATTTTAAAGTTTTGAATTTTTTTTTTTCGGTGCTTAATATGACCCCCGCAGACGCCTAGTTTCGGAGTTATAGCCATTTTAAGATTTTGAATTTTTTTTTCCGGTGCATAATATTTCCCCCGCAGACGCCTAGTTTAGGAGTTATAGCGATTTTAAAGTTTTGAATTTTCTTTTTTCCGGTGCATAATATGACCCCCGCAGACGCCTAGTTTAGGAGTTATAGCGGTTTAAAAGTTTTGAATTTTCTTTTTTCCGGTGCATAATATGACCCCCGCAGACGACAAGTTTAGGAGTTATAACCATTTTAAGATTTTGAATTTTTTTTTCCGGTGCATAATATGACCCCCGCAGACGCCTAGTTTAGGAGTTATAGCGATTTTAAAGTTTTGAATTTTCTTTTTTCCGGTGCATAATATGACCCCCGCAGACGCCTAGTTTAGGAGTTATAGCGGTTTTAAAGTTTTGAATTTTCTATTTTCCGGTGCATAATATGACCCCCGCAGACGCCTAGTTTAGGAGTTATAGCCATTTTAAGATTTTGAATTTTTTTTTCCGGTGCATAATATGACCCCCGCAGACGCCTAGTTTAGGAGTTATAGCGATTTTAAAGTTTTGAATTTTCTTTTTTCCGGTGCATAATATGACCCCCGCAGACGCCTAGTTTAGGAGTTATAGCGATTTTAAAGTTTTGAATTTCCTTTTTTCCGGTGCTTAATATGACCCCCGCAGACGCCTAGTTTATTAGTTATAGCCATTTTAAGATTTTGAATTTTTTTTCTGGTGCATAATATGACCCCCGCAGACGCCTAGTTTAGGAGTTATAGCGATTTTAAAGTTTTGAATTTTCTTTTTTCCGGTGCACAATATGACCCCCGCCGACGCCTAGTTTAGGAGTTATAGCGATTTTAAAGTTTCGAATTTTCTTTTTTTCGGTGCTTAATATGACCCCCGCAGACGCCTAGTTTAGGAGTTATAGCCATTTTAAGATTTTGAATTTTTTTTTCCGGTGCATAATATGACCCCCGCAGACGCCTAGTTTAGGAGTTATAGCGGTTTTAAAGTTTTGAATTTTCTTTTTTCCGGTGCTTAATATGACCCCCGCAGACGCCTAGTTTAGGAGTTATAGCCATTTTAAGATTTTGAATTTTTTTTTCTGGTGCATAATATGACCCCCGCAGACGCCTATTTTAGGAGTTATAGCGGTTTTAAAGTTTTGAATTTTCTTTTTTCCGGTGCATAATATGACCCCCGCAGACGCCTAGTTTAGGAGTTATAGCGATTTTAAAGTTTTGAATTTTCTTTTTTCCGGTGCATAATATGACCCCCGCAGACGCGTAGTTTAGGAGTTATAGCGATTTTAAAGTTTTGAATTTTCTTTTTTCCGGTGCATAATATGACCCCCGCTGACGCCTAGTTTAGGAGTTATAGCGATTTTAAAGTTTTGAATTTTCTTTTTTCCGGTGCATAATATGACCCCCGCAGACGCGTAGTTTAGGAGTTATAGCGGTTTTAAAGTTTTGAATTTTCTTTTTTCCGGTGTGTTATATGACCCCCGCAGACGCCTAGTGTAGGAGTTATAGCCATTTTAAAATTTAGAATTTTTTTTTCCGGTGCATAATATGACCCCCGCAGACGCCTAGTGTAGGAGTTATAGCCATTTTAAGATTTTGAATTTTTTTTTCCGGTGCATAATATGACCCCCGCAGACGCCTAGTTTAGGAGTTATAGCCATTTTAAGATTTTGAATTTTATTTTCTGGTGCATAATATGACCCCCGCAGACGCCTAGTTTAGGAGTTATAGCGATTTTAAAGTTTTGAATTTTCTTTTTTCCGGTGCATAATATGACCCCCGCAGACGCCTAGTTTAGGAGTTATAGCGGTTTTAAAGTTTTGAATTTTCTTTTTTCCGGTGCTTAATATGACCCCCGCAGACGCCTAGTTTAGGAGTTATAGCGATTTTAAAGTTTTGAATTTTCTTTTTTCCGGTGCATAATATGACCCCCGCAGACGCCTAGTTTAGGAGTTATAGCGATTTTAAAGTTTTGAATTTTCTTTTTTCCGGTGCTTAATATGACCCCCGCAGACGCCTAGTTTAGGAGTTATAGCCATTTTAAGATTTTGAATTTTTTTTTCTGGTGCATAATATGACCCCCGCAGACGCCTAGTTTAGGAGTTATAGCGATTTTAAAGTTTTGTATTTTCTTTTTTCCGGTGCATAATATGACCCCCGCAGACGCCTAGTTCAGGAGTTATAGCGATTTTAAAGTTTTGAATTTTCTTTTTTTCGGTGCTTAATATGACCCCCGCAGACGCCTAGTTGAGGAGTTATAGCCATTTTAAGATTTTGAATTTTTTTTTCCGGTGCATAATATGACCCCCGCAGACGCCTATTTTAGGAGTTATAGCGGTTTTAATGTTTTGAATTTTCTTTTTTCCGGTGCTTAATATGACCCCCGCAGACGCCTAGTTTAGGAGTTATAGCCATTTTAAGATTTTGAATTATTTTTTTTGGTGCATAATATGACCCCCGCAGACGCCTAGTTTAGGAGTTATAGCGATTTTAAAGTTTTGAATTTTCTTTTTTCCGGTGCATAATATGACCCCCGCAGACGCCTAGTTTAGGAATTATAGCGGTTTTAAAGTTTTGAATTTTCTTTTTTCCGGTGCATAATATGACCCCCGCAGACGCCTAGTTTAGGAGTTATAGCCATTTTAAGATTTTGAATTTTTTTTTCTGGTGCATAATATGACCCCCGCAGACGCCTAGTTTAGGAGTTATAGCGATTTTAAAGTTTTGAATTTTCTTTTTTCCGGTGCTTAATATGACCCCCGCAGACGCTTAGTTTAGGAGTTATAGCGATTTTAAAGTTTTGAATTTTCTGTTTTCCGGTGCATAATATGACCCCCGCAGACGCCTAGTTTAGGAGTTATAGCGATTTTAAAGTTTTGAATTTTCTTTTTTCCGGTGCTTAATATGACCCCCGCAGACGCCTAGTTTAATAGTTATAGCCATTTTAAGATTTTGAATTTTTTTTTCTGGTGCATAATATGACCCCCGCATACGCCTAGTTTAGGAGTTATAGCGATTTTAAAGTTTTGAATTTTCTTTTTTCCGGTGCACAATATGACATCCGCCGACGCCTAGTTTAGGAGTTATAGCGATTTTAAAGTTTCGAATTTTCTTTTTTCCGGTGCATAATATGACCCCCGCAGACGCCTAGTTTAGGAGTTATAGCGATTTTAAAGTTTTGAATTTTCTTTTTTTCGGTGCTTAATATGATCCCCGCAGACGCCCAGTTTAGGAGTTATAGCCATTTTAAGATTTTGAATTTTTTTTTTCCGGTGCATAATATGACCCCCGCAGACGCCTAGTTTAGGAGTTATAGCGATTTTAAAGTTTTGAATTTTTTTTTCCGGTGCATAATATGACCCCCGCAGACGCCTAGTTTAGGAGTTATAGCGATTTTAAAGTTTTGAATTTTCTTTTTTCCGGTGCATAATATGACCCCCGCAGACGCCTAGTTTAGGAGTTATAGCGATTTTAAAGTTTTGAATTTTCTTTTTTTCGGTGCTTAATATGATCCCCGCAGACGCCCAGTTTAGGAGTTATAGCCATTTTAAGATTTTGAATTTTTTTTTTCCGGTGCATAATATGACCCCCGCAGACGCCTAGTTTAGGAGTTATAGCGATTTTAAAGTTTTGAATTTTCTTTTTTCCGGTGCATAATATGACCCCCGCAGACGCCTAGTTTAGGAGTTATAGCGATTTTAAAGTTTTGAATTTTCTTTTTTTCGGTGCTTAATATGATCCCCGCAGACGCCTAGTTTAGGAGTTATAGCCATTTTAAGATTTTGAATTTTTTTTTCCGGTGCATAATATGACCCCCGCAGACGCCTAGTTTAGGAGTTATAGCGATTTTAAAGTTTTGAATTTTCTTTTTTCCGGTGCATAATATGACCCCCGCAGACGCCTAGTTTAGGAGTTATAGCGATTTTAAAGTTTTGAATTTTCTTTTTTCCGGTGCATAATATGACCCCCGCAGACGCCTAGTTAAGGAGTTATAGCGATTTTAAAGTTTTGAATTTTCTTTTTTCCGGTGCATAATATGACCCCCGCAGACGCCTAGTTTAGGAGTTATAGCGATTTTAAAGTTTTGAATTTTTTTTTTTCGGTGCTTAATATGACCCCCGCAGACGCCTAGTTTCCGAGTTATAGCCATTTTAAGATTTTGAATTTTTTTTTCCGGTGCATAATATTTCCCCCGCAGACGCCTAGTTTAGGAGTTATAGCGATTTTAAAGTTTTGAATTTTCTTTTTTCCGGTGCATAATATGACCCCCGCAGACGACAAGTTTAGGAGTTATAACCATTTTAAGATTTTGAATTTTTTTTTCCGGTGCATAATATGACCCCCGCAGACGCCTAGTTTAGGAGTTATAGGGGTTTTAAAGTTTTGAATTTTCTTTTTTCCGGTGCATAATATGACCCCCGCAGACGCCTAGTTTAGGAGTTATAGCGATTTTAAAGTTTTGAATTTTCTTTTTTCCGGTGCATAATATGACCCCCGCAGACGCCTAGTTTAGGAGTTATAGCGATTTTAAAGTTTTGAATTTTCTTTTTTTCGGTGCTTAATATGATCCCCGCAGACGCCTAGTTTAGGAGTTATAGCCATTTTAAGATTTTGAATTTTTTTTTCCGGTGCATAATATGACCCCCGCAGACGCCTAGTTTAGGAGTTATAGGGGTTTTAAAGTTTTGAATTTTCTTTTTTCCGGTGCATAATATGACCCCCGCAGACGCCTAGTTTAGGAGTTATAGCCATTTTAAGATTTTGAATTTTTTTTCTGGTGCATAATATGACCCCCGCAGACGCCTAGTTAAGGAGTTATAGCGATTTTAAAGTTTTGAATTTTCTTTTTTCCGGTGCATAAAATGACCCCCGCAGACGCCTAGTTTAGGAGTTATAGCGATTTTAAAGTTTTGAATTTTTTTTTTTCGGTGCTTAATATGACCCCCGCAGACGCCTAGTTTCCGAGTTATAGCCATTTTAAGATTTTGAATTTTTTTTTCCGGTGCATAATATTTCCCCCGCAGACGCCTAGTTTAGGAGTTATAGCGGTTTTAAAGTTTTGAATTTTCTTTTTTCCGGTGCATAATATGACCCCCGCAGACGACAAGTTTAGGAGTTATAACCATTTTAAGATTTTGAATTTTTTTTTCCGGTGCATAATATGACCCCCGCAGACGCCTAGTTTAGGAGTTATAGGGGTTTTAAAGTTTTGAATTTTCTTTTTTCCGGTGCATAATATGACCCCCGCAGACGCCTAGTTTAGGAGTTATAGCCATTTTAAGATTTTGAATTTTTTTTCTGGTGCATAATATGACCCCCGCAGACGCCTAGTTTAGGAGTTATAGCGATTTTAAAGTTTTGAATTTTCTTTTTTCCGGTGCACAATATGACCCCCGCCGACGCCTAGTTTAGGAGTTATAGCGATTTTAAAGTTTCGAATTTTCTTTTTTTCGGTGCTTAATATGACCCCCGCAGACGCCTAGTGTAGGAGTTATAGCCATTTTAAAATTTAGAATTTTTTTTTCCGGTGCATAATATGACCCCGCAGACGCCTAGTGTAGGAGTTATAGCCATTTTAAGATTTTGAATTTTTTTTTCCGGTGCATAATATGACCCCCGCAGACGCCTAGTTTAGGAGTTATAGCCATTTTAAGATTTTGAATTTTATTTTCTGGTGCATAATATGACCCCCGCAGACGCCTAGTTTAGGAGTTATAGCGATTTTAAAGTTTTGAATTTTCTTTTTTCCGGTGCATAATATGACCCCCGCAGACGCCTAGTTTAGGAGTTATAGCGATTTTAAAGTTTTGAATTTTCTTTTTTCCGGTGCTTAATATGACCCCCGCAGACGCCTAGTTTAGGAGTTATAGCCATTTTAAGATTTTGAATTTTTTTTTCTGGTGCATAATATGACCCCCGCAGACGCCTAGTTTAGGAGTTATAGCGATTTTAAAGTTTTGTATTTTCTTTTTTCCGGTGCATAATATGACCCCCGCAGACGCCTAGTTCAGGAGTTATAGCGATTTTAAAGTTTTGAATTTTCTTTTTTTCGGTGCTTAATATGACCCCCGCAGACGCCTAGTTGAGGAGTTATAGCCATTTTAAGATTTTGAATTTTTTTTTCCGGTGCATAATATGACCCCCGCAGACGCCTATTTTAGGAGTTATAGCGGTTTTAATGTTTTGAATTTTCTTTTTTCCGGTGCTTAATATGACCCCCGCAGACGCCTAGTTTAGGAGTTATAGCCATTTTAAGATTTTGAATTATTTTTTTTGGTGCATAATATGACCCCCGCAGACGCCTAGTTTAGGAGTTATAGCGATTTTAAAGTTTTGAATTTTCTTTTTTCCGGTGCATAATATGACCCCCGCAGACGCCTAGTTTAGGAGTTATAGCGGTTTTAAAGTTTTGAATTTTCTTTTTTCCGGTGCATAATATGACCCCCGCAGACGCCTAGTTTAGGAGTTATAGCGATTTTAAAGTTTTGAATTTTCTTTTTTCCGGTGCTTAATATGACCCCCGCAGACGCTTAGTTTAGGAGTTATAGCGATTTTAAAGTTTTGAATTTTCTGTTTTCCGGTGCATAATATGACCCCCGCAGACGCCTAGTTTAGGAGTTATAGCGATTTTAAAGTTTTGAATTTTCTTTTTTCCGGTGCATAATATGACCCCCGCAGACGCCTAGTTTAGGAGTTATAGCGGTTTTAAAGTTTTGAATTTTCTTTTTTCCGGTGCTTAATATGACCCCCGCAGACGCCTAGTTTAGGAGTTATAGCGATTTTAAAGTTTTGAATTTTCTTTTTTCCGGTGCATAATATGACCCCCGCAGACGCCTAGTTTAGGAGTTATAGCGATTTTAAAGTTTTGAATTTTCTTTTTTCCGGTGCTTAATATGACCCCCGCAGACGCCTAGTTTAGGAGTTATAGCCATTTTAAGATTTTGAATTTTTTTTTCTGGTGCATAATATGACCCCCGCAGACGCCTAGTTTAGGAGTTATAGCGATTTTAAAGTTTTGTATTTTCTTTTTTCCGGTGCATAATATGACCCCCGCAGACGCCTAGTTCAGGAGTTATAGCGATTTTAAAGTTTTGAATTTTCTTTTTTTCGGTGCTTAATATGACCCCCGCAGACACCTAGTTGAGGAGTTATAGCCATTTTAAAATTTTGAATTTTTTTTTCCGGTGCATAATATGACCCCCGCAGACGCCTATTTTAGGAGTTATAGCGGTTTTAATGTTTTGAATTTTCTTTTTTCCGGTGCTTAATATGACCCCCGCAGACGCCTAGTTTAGGAGTTATAGCCATTTTAAGATTTTGAATTATTTTTTTTGGTGCATAATATGACCCCCGCAGACGCCTAGTTTAGGAGTTATAGCGATTTTAAAGTTTTGAATTTTCTTTTTTCCGGTGCATAATATGACCCCCGCAGACGCCTAGTTTAGGAGTTATAGCGGTTTTAAAGTGTTGAATTTTCTTTTTTCCGGTGCATAATATGACCCCCGCAGACGCCTAGTTTAGGAGTTATAGCCATTTTAAGATTTTGAATTTTTTTTTCTGGTGCATAATATGACCCCCGCAGACGCCTAGTTTAGGAGTTATAGCGATTTTAAAGTTTTGAATTTTCTTTTTTCCGGTGCTTAATATGACCCCCGCAGACGCTTAGTTTAGGAGTTATAGCGATTTTAAAGTTTTGAATTTTCTGTTTTCCGGTGCATAATATGACCCCCGCAGACGCCTAGTTTAGGAGTTATAGCGATTTTAAAGTTTTGAATTTTCTTTTTTCCGGTGCTTAATATGACCCCCGCAGACGCCTAGTTTAATAGTTATAGCCATTTTAAGATTTTGAATTTTTTTTTCTGGTGCATAATATGACCCCCGCATACGCCTAGTTTAGGAGTTATAGCGATTTTAAAGTTTTGAATTTTCTTTTTTCCGGTGCACAATATGACATCCGCCGACGCCTAGTTTAGGAGTTATAGCGATTTTAAAGTTTCGAATTTTCTTTTTTCCGGTGCATAATATGACCCCCGCAGACGCCTAGTTTAGGAGTTATAGCGATTTTAAAGTTTTGAATTTTCTTTTTTTCGGTGCTTAATATGATCCCCGCAGACGCCCAGTTTAGGAGTTATAGCCATTTTAAGATTTTGAATTTTTTTTTTCCGGTGCATAATATGACCCCCGCAGACGCCTAGTTTAGGAGTTATAGCGATTTTAAAGTTTTGAATTTTTTTTTCCGGTGCATAATATGACCCCCGCAGACGCCTAGTTTAGGAGTTATAGCGATTTTAAAGTTTTGAATTTTCTTTTTTCCGGTGCATAATATGACCCCCGCAGACGCGTAGTTTAGGAGTTATAGCGGTTTTAAAGTTTTGAATTTTCTTTTTTCCGGTGTGTTATATGACCCCCGCAGACGCCTAGTGTAGGAGTTATAGCCATTTTAAAATTTAGAATTTTTTTTTCCGGTGCATAATATGACCCCGCAGACGCCTAGTGTAGGAGTTATAGCCATTTTAAGATTTTGAATTTTTTTTTCCGGTGCATAATATGACCCCCGCAGACGCCTAGTTTAGGAGTTATAGCCATTTTAAGATTTTGAATTTTATTTTCTGGTGCATAATATGACCCCCGCAGACGCCTAGTTTAGGAGTTATAGCGATTTTAAAGTTTTGAATTTTCTTTTTTCCGGTGCATAATATGACCCCCGCAGACGCCTAGTTTAGGAGTTATAGCGATTTTAAAGTTTTGAATTTTCTTTTTTCCGGTGCTTAATATGACCCCCGCAGACGCCTAGTTTAGGAGTTATAGCCATTTTAAGATTTTGAATTTTTTTTTCTGGTGCATAATATGACCCCCGCAGACGCCTAGTTTAGGAGTTATAGCGATTTTAAAGTTTTGTATTTTCTTTTTTCCGGTGCATAATATGACCCCCGCAGACGCCTAGTTCAGGAGTTATAGCGATTTTAAAGTTTTGAATTTTCTTTTTTTCGGTGCTTAATATGACCCCCGCAGACGCCTAGTTGAGGAGTTATAGCCATTTTAAGATTTTGAATTTTTTTTTCCGGTGCATAATATGACCCCCGCAGACGCCTATTTTAGGAGTTATAGCGGTTTTAATGTTTTGAATTTTCTTTTTTCCGGTGCTTAATATGACCCCCGCAGACGCCTAGTTTAGGAGTTATAGCCATTTTAAGATTTTGAATTATTTTTTTTGGTGCATAATATGACCCCCGCAGACGCCTAGTTTAGGAGTTATAGCGATTTTAAAGTTTTGAATTTTCTTTTTTCCGGTGCATAATATGACCCCCGCAGACGCCTAGTTTAGGAGTTATAGCGGTTTTAAAGTTTTGAATTTTCTTTTTTCCGGTGCATAATATGACCCCCGCAGACGCCTAGTTTAGGAGTTATAGCCATTTTAAGATTTTGAATTTTTTTTTCTGGTGCATAATATGACCCCCGCAGACGCCTAGTTTAGGAGTTATAGCGATTTTAAAGTTTTGAATTTTCTTTTTTCCGGTGCTTAATATGACCCCCGCAGACGCTTAGTTTAGGAGTTATAGCGATTTTAAAGTTTTGAATTTTCTGTTTTCCGGTGCATAATATGACCCCCGCAGACGCCTAGTTTAGGAGTTATAGCGATTTTAAAGTTTTGAATTTTCTTTTTTCCGGTGCATAATATGACCCCCGCAGACGCCTAGTTTAGGAGTTATAGCGGTTTTAAAGTTTTGAATTTTCTTTTTTCCGGTGCTTAATATGACCCCCGCAGACGCCTAGTTTAGGAGTTATAGCGATTTTAAAGTTTTGAATTTTCTTTTTTCCGGTGCATAATATGACCCCCGCAGACGCCTAGTTTAGGAGTTATAGCGATTTTAAAGTTTTGAATTTTCTTTTTTCCGGTGCTTAATATGACCCCCGCAGACGCCTAGTTTAGGAGTTATAGCCATTTTAAGATTTTGAATTTTTTTTTCTGGTGCATAATATGACCCCCGCAGACGCCTAGTTTAGGAGTTATAGCGATTTTAAAGTTTTGTATTTTCTTTTTTCCGGTGCATAATATGACCCCCGCAGACGCCTAGTTCAGGAGTTATAGCGATTTTAAAGTTTTGAATTTTCTTTTTTTCGGTGCTTAATATGACCCCCGCAGACGCCTAGTTGAGGAGTTATAGCCATTTTAAGATTTTGAATTTTTTTTTCCGGTGCATAATATGACCCCCGCAGACGCCTATTTTAGGAGTTATAGCGGTTTTAATGTTTTGAATTTAATTTTTTCCGGTGCTTAATATGACCCCCGCAGACGCCTAGTTTAGGAGTTATAGCCATTTTAAGATTTTGAATTATTTTTTTTGGTGCATAATATGACCCCCGCAGACGCCTAGTTTAGGAGTTATAGCGATTTTAAAGTTTTGAATTTTCTTTTTTCCGGTGCATAATATGACCCCCGCAGACGCCTAGTTTAGGAGTTATAGCGGTTTTAAAGTTTTGAATTTTCTTTTTTCCGGTGCATAATATGACCCCCGCAGACGCCTAGTTTAGGAGTTATAGTAATTTTAAGATTTTGAATTTTTTTTTCTGGTGCATAATATGACCCCCGCAGACGCCTAGTTTAGGAGTTATAGCGATTTTAAAGTTTTGAATTTTCTTTTTTCCGGTGCTTAATATGACCCCCGCAGACGCTTAGTTTAGGAGTTATAGCGATTTTAAAGTTTTGAATTTTCTGTTTTCCGGTGCATAATATGACCCCCGCAGACGCCTAGTTTAGGAGTTATAGCGATTTTAAAGTTTTGAATTTTCTTTTTTCCGGTGCTTAATATGACCCCCGCAGACGCCTAGTTTAATAGTTATAGCCATTTTAAGATTTTGAATTTTTTTTTCTGGTGCATAATATGACCCCCGCATACGCCTAGTTTAGGAGTTATAGCGATTTTAAAGTTTTGAATTTTCTTTTTTCCGGTGCACAATATGACATCCGCCGACGCCTAGTTTAGGAGTTATAGCGATTTTAAAGTTTCGAATTTTCTTTTTTCCGGTGCATAATATGACCCCCGCAGACGCCTAGTTTAGGAGTTATAGCGATTTTAAAGTTTTGAATTTTCTTTTTTTCGGTGCTTAATATGATCCCCGCAGACGCCCAGTTTAGGAGTTATAGCCATTTTAAGATTTTGAATTTTTTTTTTCCGGTGCATAATATGACCCCCGCAGACGCCTAGTTTAGGAGTTATAGCGATTTTAAAGTTTTGAATTTTTTTTTCCGGTGCATAATATGACCCCCGCAGACGCCTAGTTTAGGAGTTATAGCGATTTTAAAGTTTTGAATTTTCTTTTTTCCGGTGCATAATATGACCCCCGCAGACGCCTAGTTTAGGAGTTATAGCGGTTTTAAAGTTTTGAATTTTCTTTTTTCCGGTGCATAATATGACCCCCGCAGACGCCTAGTTTAGGAGTTATAGCCATTTTAAGATTTTGAATTTTTTTTTCTGGTGCATAATATGACCCCCGCAGACGCCTAGTTTAGGAGTTATAGCGATTTTAAAGTTTTGAATTTTCTTTTTTCCGGTGCTTAATATGACCCCCGCAGACGCTTAGTTTAGGAGTTATAGCGATTTTAAAGTTTTGAATTTTCTGTTTTCCGGTGCATAATATGACCCCCGCAGACGCCTAGTTTAGGAGTTATAGCGATTTTAAAGTTTTGAATTTTCTTTTTTCCGGTGCATAATATGACCCCCGCAGACGCCTAGTTTAGGAGTTATAGCGGTTTTAAAGTTTTGAATTTTCTTTTTTCCGGTGCTTAATATGACCCCCGCAGACGCCTAGTTTAGGAGTTATAGCGATTTTAAAGTTTTGAATTTTCTTTTTTCCGGTGCATAATATGACCCCCGCAGACGCCTAGTTTAGGAGTTATAGCGATTTTAAAGTTTTGAATTTTCTTTTTTCCGGTGCTTAATATGACCCCCGCAGACGCCTAGTTTAGGAGTTATAGCCATTTTAAGATTTTGAATTTTTTTTTCTGGTGCATAATATGACCCCCGCAGACGCCTAGTTTAGGAGTTATAGCGATTTTAAAGTTTTGTATTTTCTTTTTTCCGGTGCATAATATGACCCCCGCAGACGCCTAGTTCAGGAGTTATAGCGATTTTAAAGTTTTGAATTTTCTTTTTTTCGGTGCTTAATATGACCCCCGCAGACGCCTAGTTGAGGAGTTATAGCCATTTTAAGATTTTGAATTTTTTTTTCCGGTGCATAATATGACCCCCGCAGACGCCTATTTTAGGAGTTATAGCGGTTTTAATGTTTTGAATTTAATTTTTTCCGGTGCTTAATATGACCCCCGCAGACGCCTAGTTTAGGAGTTATAGCCATTTTAAGATTTTGAATTATTTTTTTTGGTGCATAATATGACCCCCGCAGACGCCTAGTTTAGGAGTTATAGCGATTTTAAAGTTTTGAATTTTCTTTTTTCCGGTGCATAATATGACCCCCGCAGACGCCTAGTTTAGGAGTTATAGCGGTTTTAAAGTTTTGAATTTTCTTTTTTCCGGTGCATAATATGACCCCCGCAGACGCCTAGTTTAGGAGTTATAGTAATTTTAAGATTTTGAATTTTTTTTTCTGGTGCATAATATGACCCCCGCAGACGCCTAGTTTAGGAGTTATAGCGATTTTAAAGTTTTGAATTTTCTTTTTTCCGGTGCTTAATATGACCCCCGCAGACGCTTAGTTTAGGAGTTATAGCGATTTTAAAGTTTTGAATTTTCTGTTTTCCGGTGCATAATATGACCCCCGCAGACGCCTAGTTTAGGAGTTATAGCGATTTTAAAGTTTTGAATTTTCTTTTTTCCGGTGCTTAATATGACCCCCGCAGACGCCTAGTTTAATAGTTATAGCCATTTTAAGATTTTGAATTTTTTTTTCTGGTGCATAATATGACCCCCGCATACGCCTAGTTTAGGAGTTATAGCGATTTTAAAGTTTTGAATTTTCTTTTTTCCGGTGCACAATATGACATCCGCCGACGCCTAGTTTAGGAGTTATAGCGATTTTAAAGTTTCGAATTTTCTTTTTTCCGGTGCATAATATGACCCCCGCAGACGCCTAGTTTAGGAGTTATAGCGATTTTAAAGTTTTGAATTTTCTTTTTTTCGGTGCTTAATATGATCCCCGCAGACGCCCAGTTTAGGAGTTATAGCCATTTTAAGATTTTGAATTTTTTTTTTCCGGTGCATAATATGACCCCCGCAGACGCCTAGTTTAGGAGTTATAGCGATTTTAAAGTTTTGAATTTTTTTTTCCGGTGCATAATATGACCCCCGCAGACGCCTAGTTTAGGAGTTATAGCGATTTTAAAGTTTTGAATTTTCTTTTTTCCGGTGCATAATATGACCCCCGCAGACGCCTAGTTTAGGAGTTATAGCGATTTTAAAGTTTTGAATTTTCTTTTTTTCGGTGCTTAATATGATCCCCGCAGACGCCCAGTTTAGGAGTTATAGCCATTTTAAGATTTTGAATTTTTTTTTTCCGGTGCATAATATGACCCCCGCAGACGCCTAGTTTAGGAGTTATAGCGATTTTAAAGTTTTGAATTTTCTTTTTTCCGGTGCATAATATGACCCCCGCAGACGCCTAGTTTAGGAGTTATAGCGATTTTAAAGTTTTGAATTTTCTTTTTTCCGGTGCATAATATGACCCCCGCAGACGCGTAGTTTAGGAGTTATAGCGATTTTAAAGTTTTGAATTTTCTTTTTTCCGGTGCATAATATGACCCCCGCTGACGCCTAGTTTAGGAGTTATAGCGATTTTAAAGTTTTGAATTTTCTTTTTTCCGGTGCATAATATGACCCCCGCAGACGCGTAGTTTAGGAGTTATAGCGGTTTTAAAGTTTTGAATTTTCTTTTTTCCGGTGTGTTATATGACCCCCGCAGACGCCTAGTGTAGGAGTTATAGCCATTTTAAAATTTAGAATTTTTTTTTCCGGTGCATAATATGACCCCGCAGACGCCTAGTGTAGGAGTTATAGCCATTTTAAGATTTTGAATTTTTTTTTCCGGTGCATAATATGACCCCCGCAGACGCCTAGTTTAGGAGTTATAGCCATTTTAAGATTTTGAATTTTATTTTCTGGTGCATAATATGACCCCCGCAGACGCCTAGTTTAGGAGTTATAGCGATTTTAAAGTTTTGAATTTTCTTTTTTCCGGTGCATAATATGACCCCCGCAGACGCCTAGTTTAGGAGTTATAGCGGTTTTAAAGTTTTGAATTTTCTTTTTTCCGGTGCTTAATATGACCCCCGCAGACGCCTAGTTTAGGAGTTATAGCGATTTTAAAGTTTTGAATTTTCTTTTTTCCGGTGCATAATATGACCCCCGCAGACGCCTAGTTTAGGAGTTATAGCGATTTTAAAGTTTTGAATTTTCTTTTTTCCGGTGCTTAATATGACCCCCGCAGACGCCTAGTTTAGGAGTTATAGCCATTTTAAGATTTTGAATTTTTTTTTCTGGTGCATAATATGACCCCCGCAGACGCCTAGTTTAGGAGTTATAGCGATTTTAAAGTTTTGTATTTTCTTTTTTCCGGTGCATAATATGACCCCCGCAGACGCCTAGTTCAGGAGTTATAGCGATTTTAAAGTTTTGAATTTTCTTTTTTTCGGTGCTTAATATGACCCCCGCAGACGCCTAGTTGAGGAGTTATAGCCATTTTAAGATTTTGAATTTTTTTTTTCGGTGCATAATATGACCCCCGCAGACGCCTATTTTAGGAGTTATAGCGGTTTTAATGTTTTGAATTTTCTTTTTTCCGGTGCTTAATATGACCCCCGCAGACGCCTAGTTTAGGAGTTATAGCCATTTTAAGATTTTGAATATTTTTTTTCTGGTGCATAATATGACCCCCGCAGACGCCTAGTTTAGGAGTTATAGCGATTTTAAAGTTTTGAATTTTCTTTTTTCCGGTGCATAATATGACCCCCGCAGACGCCTAGTTTAGGAGTTATAGCGGTTTTAAAGTTTTGAATTTTCTTTTTTCCGGTGCATAATATGACCCCCGCAGACGCCTAGTTTAGGAGTTATAGCCATTTTAAGATTTTGAATTTTTTTTTCTGGTGCATAATATGACCCCCGCAGACGCCTAGTTTAGGAGTTATAGCGATTTTAAAGTTTTGAATTTTCTTTTTTCCGGTGCTTAATATGACCCCCGCAGACGCTTAGTTTAGGAGTTGTAGCGATTTTAAAGTTTTGAATTTTCTGTTTTCCGGTGCATAATATGACCCCCGCAGACGCCTAGTTTAGGAGTTATAGCGATTTTAAAGTTTTGAATTTTCTTTTTTCCGGTGCTTAATATGACCCCCGCAGACGCCTAGTTTAATAGTTATAGCCATTTTAAGATTTTGAATTTTTTTTTCTGGTGCATAATATGACCCCCGCATACGCCTAGTTTAGGAGTTATAGCGATTTTAAAGTTTTGAATTTTCTTTTTTCCGGTGCACAATATGACATCCGCCGACGCCTAGTTTAGGAGTTATAGCGATTTTAAAGTTTCGAATTTTCTTTTTTTCGGTGCTTAATATGACCCCCGCAGACGCCTAGTTTAGGAGTTATAGCCATTTTAAGATTTTGAATTTTTTTTTCCGGTGCATAATATGACCCCCGCAGACGCCTAGTTTAGGAGTTATAGCGATTTTAAAGTTTTGAATTTTCTTTTTTCCGGTGCATAATATGACCCCCGCAGACGCCTAGTTTAGGAGTTATAGCGATTTTAAAGTTTTGAATTTTCTTTTTTTCGGTGCTTAATATGATCCCCGCAGACGCCCAGTTTAGGAGTTATAGCCATTTTAAGATTTTGAATTTTTTTTTTCCGGTGCATAATATGACCCCCGCAGACGCCTAGTTTAGGAGTTATAGCGATTTTAAAGTTTTGAATTTTCTTTTTTCCGGTGCATAATATGACCCCCGCAGACGCCTAGTTTAGGAGTTATAGCGATTTTAAAGTTTTGAATTTTCTTTTTTTCGGTGCTTAATATGATCCCCGCAGACGCCTAGTTTAGGAGTTATAGCCATTTTAAGATTTTGAATTTTTTTTTCCGGTGCATAATATGACCCCCGCAGACGCCTAGTTTAGGAGTTATAGCCATTTTAAGATTTTGAATTTTTTTTTCCGGTGCATAATATGACCCCCGCAGACGCCTAGTTTAGGAGTTATAGCCATTTTAAGATTTTGAATTTTATTTTCTGGTGCATAATATGACCCCCGCAGACGCCTAGTTTAGGAGTTATAGCGATTTTAAAGTTTTGAATTTTCTTTTTTCCGGTGCATAATATGACCCCCGCAGACGCCTAGTTAAGGAGTTATAGCGATTTTAAAGTTTTGAATTTTCTTTTTTCCGGTGCATAATATGACCCCCGCAGACGCCTAGTTTAGGAGTTATAGCGATTTTAAAGTTTTGAATTTTCTTTTTTCCGGTGCATAATATGACCCCCGCAGACGCCTAGTTTAGGAGTTATAGCGATTTTAAAGTTTTGAATTTTCTTTTTTCCGGTGCTTAATATGACCCCCGCAGACGCCTAGTTTAGGAGTTATAGCCATTTTAAGATTTTGAATTTTTTTTTCTGGTGCATAATATGACCCCCGCAGACGCCTAGTTTAGGAGTTATAGCGATTTTAAAGTTTTGTATTTTCTTTTTTCCTGTGCATAATATGACCCCCGCAGACGCCAAGTTCAAGAGTTATAGCGATTTTAAAGTTTTGAATTTTCTTTTTTTCGGTGCTTAATATGACCCCCGCAGACGCCTAGTTTAGGAGTTATAGCGATTTTAAAGTTTTGAATTTTCTTTTTTCCGGTGCATAATATGACCCCCGCAGACGCCTAGTTTAGGAGTTATAGCGGTTTTAAAGTTTTGAATTTTCTTTTTTCCGGTGCTTAATATGACCCCCGCAGACGCCTAGTTTAGGAGTTATAGCGATTTTAAAGTTTTGAATTTTCTTTTTTCCGGTGCATAATATGACCCCCGCAGACGCCTAGTTTAGGAGTTATAGCGATTTTAAAGTTTTGAATTTTCTTTTTTCCGGTGCTTAATATGACCCCCGCAGACGCCTAGTTTAGGAGTTATAGCCATTTTAAGATTTTGAATTTTTTTTTCTGGTGCATAATATGACCCCCGCAGACGCCTAGTTTAGGAGTTATAGCGATTTTAAAGTTTTGAATTTTCTTTTTTCCGGTGCATAATATGACCCCCGCAGACGCTTAGTTTAGGAGTTATAGCGATTTTAAAGTTTTGAATTTTCTGTTTTCCGGTGCATAATATGACCCCCGCAGACGCCTAGTTTAGGAGTTATAGCGATTTTAAAGTTTTGAATTTTCTTTTTTCCGGTGCATAATATGACCCCCGCAGACGCCTAGTTTAGGAGTTATAGCCATTTTAAGATTTTGAATTTTTTTTTCTGGTGCATAACATGACCCCCGCATACGCCTAGTTTAGGAGTTATAGCGATTTTAAAGTTTTGAATTTTCTTTTTTCCGGTGCACAATATGACCCCCGCCGACGCCTAGTTTAGGAGTTATAGCGATTTTAAAGTTTCGAATTTTCTTTTTTTCGGTGCTTAATATGACCCCCGCAGACGCCTAGTTTAGGAGTTATAGCCATTTTAAGATTTTGAATTTTTTTTTCCGGTGCATAATATGACCCCCGCAGACGCCTAGTTTAGGAGTTATAGCGGTTTTAAAGTTTTGAATTTTCTTTTTTCCGGTGCATAATATGACCCCCGCAGACCCCTAGTTTAGGAGTTATAGCGATTTTAAAGTTTTGAATTTTCTTTTTTCCGGTGCATAATATGACCCCCGCAGACGCGTAGTTTAGGAGTTATAGCGATTTTAAAGTTTTGAATTTTCTTTTTTCCGGTGCATAATATGACCCCCGCAGACGCCTAGTTTAGGAGTTATAGCGATTTTAAAGTTTTGAATTTTCTTTTTTCCGGTGCATAATATGACCCCCGCAGACGCGTAGTTTAGGAGTTATAGCGGTTTTAAAGTTTTGAATTTTCTTTTTTCCGGTGTGTTATATGACCCCCGCAGACGCCTAGTGTAGTAGTTATAGCAATTTTAAGATTTAGAATTTTTTTTTCCGGTGCATAATATGACCCCCGCAGACGCCTAGTGTAGGAGTTATAGCCATTTTAAGATTTTGAATTTTTTTTTCCGGTGCATAATATGACCCCCGCAGACGCCTAGTTTAGGAGTTATAGCGATTTTAAAGTTTTGAATTTTCTTTTTTCCGGTGCATAATATGACCCCCGCAGACGCCTAGTTAAGGAGTTATAGCGATTTTAAAGTTTTGAATTTTCTTTTTTCCGGTGCATAATATGACCCCGGCAGACGCCTAGTTTAGGAGTTATAGCGATTTTAAAGTTTTGAATTTTCTTTTTTCCGGTGCATAATATGACCCCCGCAGACGCCTAGTTTAGGAGTTATAGCGATTTTAAAGTTTTGAATTTTTTTTTTTCGGTGCTTAATATGACCCCCGCAGACGCCTAGTTTAGGAGTTATAGAAATTTTAAGATTTTGAATTTTTTTTCCGGTGCATAATATGACCCCCGCAGACGCCTAGTTTAATAGTTATAGCGATTTTAAAGTTTTGAATTTTCTTTTTTCCTGTGCATAATATGACCCCCGCAGACGCCTAGTTTAGGAGTTATAGCGGTTTTAAAGTTTTGAATTTTCTTTTTTCCGGTGCTTAATATGACCCCCGCAGACGCCTAGTTTAGGAGTTATAGCCATTTTAAGATTTTGAATTTTTTTTTCGGTGCATAATATGACCCCCGCAGACGCCTAGTTTAGGAGTTATAGCGATTTTAAAGTTTTGAATTTTCTTTTTTCCGGTGCATAATATGACCCCCGCAGACGCCTAGTTTAGGAGTTATAGCGATTTTAAAGTTTTGAATTTTCTTTTTTCCGGTGCTTAATATGACCCCCGCAGACGCCTAGTTTAGGAGTTATAGCCATTTTAAGATTTTGAATTTTTTTTTCTGGTGCATAATATGACCCCCGCAGACGCCTAGTTTAGGAGTTATAGCGATTTTAAAGTTTTGTATTTTCTTTTTTCCTGTGCATAATATGACCCCCGCAGACGCCAAGTTCAAGAGTTATAGCGATTTTAAAGTTTTGAATTTTCTTTTTTTCGGTGCTTAATATGACCCCCGCAGACGCCTAGTTTAGGAGTTATAGCCATTTTAATATTTTGAATTTTTTTTTCCGGTGCATAATATGACCCCCGCAGACGCCTATTTTAGGAGTTATAGCGGTTTTAAAGTTTTGAATTTTCTTTTTTCCGGTGCTTAATATGACCCCCGCAGACGCCTAGTTTAGGAGTTATAGCCATTTTAAGATTTTGAATTTTTTTTTTTGGTGCATAATATGACCCCCGCAGACGCCTAGTTTAGGAGTTATAGCGATTTTAAAGTTTTGAATTTTCTTTTTTCCGGTGCATAATATGACCCCCGCAGACGCCTAGTTTAGGAGTTATAGCGGTTTTAAAGTTTTGAATTTTCTTTTTTCCGGTGCATAATATGACCCCCGCAGACGCCTAGTTTAGGAGTTATAGCCATTTTAAGATTTTGAATTTTTTTTTCTGGTGCATAACATGACCCCCGCAGACGCCTAGTTTAGGAGTTATAGCGATTTTAAAGTTTTGAATTTTCTTTTTTCCGGTGCATAATATGACCCCCGCAGACGCCTAGTTTAGGAGTTATAGCCATTTTAAGATTTTGAATTTTTTTTTCTGGTGCATAACATGACCCCCGCAGTCGCCTAGTTTAGGAGTTATAGCGATTTTAAAGTTTTGAATTTCCTTTTTTCCGGTGCATAATATGACCCCCGCAGACGCATAGTTTAGGAGTTATAGCGATTTTAAAGTTTTGAATTTTCTTTTTTTCGGTGCTTAATATGACCCCCGCAGACGCCTAGTTTAGGAGTTATAGCCATTTTAAGATTTTGAATTTTTTTTTCCGGTGCATAATATGACCCCCGCAGACGCCTAGTTTAGGAGTTATAGCCATTTTAAGATTTTGAATTTTTTTTTCCGGAGCATAATATGACCCCCGCAGACGCCTAGTTTAGGAGTTATAGCGATTTTACAGTGTTGAATTTTCTTTTTTCCGGTGCATAATATGACCCCCGCAGACGCCTAGTTTAGGAGTTATAGCCATTTTAAGATTTTGAATTTTTTTTTCTGGTGCATAACATGACCCCCGCAGTCGCCTAGTTTAGGAGTTATAGCGATTTTAAAGTTTTGAATTTCCTTTTTTCCGGTGCATAATATGACCCCCGCAGACTCCTAGTTTAGGAGTTAAAGCGATTTTAAAGTTTTGAATTTTCTTTTTTTCGGTGCTTAATATGACCCACGCAGACGCCTAGTTTAGGAGTTATAGCCATTTTAAGATTTTGAATTTTTTTTTCCGGTGCATAATATGACCCCCGCAGACGCCTAGTTTAGGAGTTATAGCGATTTTAAAGTTTTGAATTTTCTTTTTTCCGGTGCATGATATGACCCCCGCAGACGCCTAGTTTAGGAGTTATAGCGATTTTAAAGTTTTGAATTTTCTTTTTTTCGGTGCTTAATATGATCCCCGCAGACGCCTAGTTTAGGAGTTATAGCCATTTTAAGATTTTGAATTTTTTTTTTCCGGTGCATAATATGACCCCCGCAGACGCCTAGTTTAGGAGTTATAGCGATTTTAAAGTTTTGAATTTTCTTTTTTCCGGTGCATAATATGACCCCCGCAGACGCCTAGTTTAGGAGTTATAGCGATTTTAAAGTTTTGAATTTTCTTTTTTTCGGTGCTTAATATGATCCCCGCAGACGCCTAGTTTAGGAGTTATAGCCATTTTAAGTTTTGAATTTTTTTTTCCGGTGCATAATATGACCCCCGCAGACGCCTAGTTTAGGAGTTATAGCCATTTTAAGATTTTGAATTTTTTTTTCCGGTGCATAACATGACCCCCGCAGACGCCTAGTTTAGGAGTTATAGCGATTTTAAAGTTTTGAATTTTCTTTTTTCCGGTGCATAATATGACCCCCGCAGACGCCTAGTTTAGGAGTTATAGCCATTTTAAGATTTTGAATTTTTTTTTCTGGTGCATAACATGACCCCCGCAGACGCCTAGTTTAGGAGTTATAGCGATTTTAAAGTTTTGAATTTTCTTTTTTCCGGTGCATAATATGACCCCCGCAGACGCCTAGTTTAGGAGTTATAGCCATTTTAAGATTTTGAATTTTCTATTTTCCGGTGCATAATATGACCCCCGCAGACGACTAGTTTAGGAGTTATAGCGATATTAAAGTTTTGAATTTTCTTTTTTCCGGTGCTTAAAATGACCCCCGCAGACGCCTAGTTTAGGAGTTATAGCGATTTTAAAGTTTTGAATTTTCTTTTTTCCGGTGCATAATATGACCCCCGCAGACGCCTAGTTTAGGAGTTATAGCGATTTTAAAGTTTTGAATTTTCTTTTTTCCGGTGCTTAATATGACCCCCGCAGACGCCTAGTTTAGGAGTTATAGCGATTTTAAAGTTTTGAATTTTCTTTTTTCCGGTGCTTAATATGACCCCCGCAGACGCCTAGTTTAGGAGTTATAGCGATTTTAAAGTTTTGAATTTTCTTTTTTCCGGTGCTTAATATGACCCCCACAGATGCCTAGTTTAGGAGTTATAGTCATTTTAAGATTTTGAATTTTTTTTTCCGGTGCATAATATGACCCCCGCAGACGCCTAGTTTAGGAGTTATAGAGATTTTAAAGTTTTGAATTTTCTTTTTTTCGGTGCTTAATATGATCCCCGCAGACGCCTAGTTTAGGAGTTATAGCCATTTTAAGATTTTGAATTTTTTTTTCCGGTGCATAATATGACCCCCGCAGACGCCTAGTTTAGGAGTTATAGCGATTTTAAAGTTTTGAATTTTCTTTTTTCCGGTGCATAATATGACCCCCGCAGACGCCTAGTTTAGGAGTTATAGCGATTTTAAAGTTTTGAATTTTCTTTTTTCCGGTGCATAATATGACCCCCGCAGACGCCTAGTTTAGGAGTTATAGCGATTTTAAAGTTTTGAATTTTCTTTTTTTCGGTGCTTAATATGATCCCCGCAGACGCCTAGTTTAGGAGTTATAGCCATTTTAAGATTTTGAATTTTTTTTTCCGGTGCATAATATGACCCCCGCAGACGCCTAGTTTAGGAGTTATAGCCATTTTAAGATTTTGAATTTTTTTTTCCGGTGCATAACATGACCCCCGCAGACGCCTAGTTTAGGAGTTATAGCCATTTTAAGATTTTGAATTTTTTTTTCTGGTGCATATTATGACCCCCGCAGACGCCTAGTTTAAGAGTTAAAGCGATTTTAAAGTTTTGAATTTTCTTTTTTCCGGTGCATAATATGACCCCCGCAGACGCCTAGTTTAGGAGTTATAGCAATTTTAAAGTTTTGAATTTTCTTTTTTCCGGTGCATATTATGACCCCCGCAGACGCCTAGTTTAGGAGTTATAGCGGTTTTAAAGTTTTGAATTTTCTTTTTTCCGGTGCTTAAAATGACCCCCGCAGACGCCTAGTTTAGGAGTTATAGCCATTTTAAGATTTTGAATTTTTTTTTCTGGTGCATTATATGACCCCCGCAGACGCCTAGTTTAGGAGTTATAGCGATTTTAAAGTTTTGAATTTTCTTTTTTCCGGTGCATAATATGACCCCCGCAGACGCCTAGTTTAGGAGTTATAGTAATTTTAAAGTTTTGAATTTTCTTTTTTCCGGTGCATATTGTGACCCCCGCAGGCGCCTAGTTTAGGAGTTATAGCGGTTTTAAAGTTTTGAATTTTCTTTTTTCCGGTGCTTAAAATGACCCCCGCAGACGCCTAGTTTAGGAGTTATAGCGATTTTAAAGTTTTGAATTTTCTTTTTTCCGGTGCATAATATGACCCCCGCAGACGCCTAGTTTAGGAGTTATAGCGATTTTAAAGTTTTGAATTTTCTTTTTTCCGGTGCTTAATATGACCCCCGCAGTTGCCTAGTTTAGGAGTTATAGCGCTTTTAAAGTTTTGAATTTTCTTTTTTTCGGTGCTTAATATGACCCCCGCAGACGCCTAGTTTAGGAGTTATAGCCATTTTAAGATTTTGAATTTTTTTTTCCGGTGCATAATATGACCCCCGCAGACGCCTAGTTTAGGAGTTATAGCCATTTTAGGATTTTGAATTTTTTTTTCTGGTGCATAATATGACCTCCGCAGACGCCTAGTTTAGGAGTTATAGCGATTTTAAAGTTTTGAATTTCCTTTTTTCCGGTGCATAATATGACCCCCGCAGACGCCTAGTTTAGGAGTTATAGCGATTTTAAAGTTTTGAATTTTCTTTTTTTCGGTGCTTAATATGACCCCCGCAGACGCCTAGTTTAGGAGTTATAGCCATTTTAGGATTTTGAATTTTTTTTTCTGGTGCATAACATGACCCCCGCAGTCGCCTAGTTTAGGAGTTATAGCGATTTTAAAGTTTTGAATTTTCTTTTTTCCGGTGCTTAATATGACCCCCACAGATGCCTAGTTTAGGAGTTATAGTCATTTTAAGATTTTGAATTTTTTTTTCCGGTGCATAATATGACCCCCGCAGACGCCTAGTTTAGGAGTTATAGCGATTTTAAAGTTTTGAATTTTCTTTTTTTCGGTGCTTAATATGATCCCCGCAGACGCCTAGTTTAGGAGTTATAGCCATTTTAAGATTTTGAATTTTTTTTTCCGGTGCATAATATGACCCCCGCAGACGCCTAGTTTAGGAGTTATAGCGATTTTAAAGTTTTGAATTTTCTTTTTTCCGGTGCATAATATGACCCCCGCAGACGCCTAGTTTAGGAGTTATAGCGATTTTAAAGTTTTGAATTTTCTTTTTTCCGGTGCATAATATGACCCCCGCAGACGCCTAGTTTAGGAGTTATAGCGATTTTAAAGTTTTGAATTTTCTTTTTTTCGGTGCTTAATATGATCCCCGCAGACGCCTAGTTTAGGAGTTATAGCCATTTTAAGATTTTGAATTTTTTTTTCCGGTGCATAATATGACCCCCGCAGACGCCTAGTTTAGGAGTTATAGCCATTTTAAGATTTTGAATTTTTTTTTCCGGTGCATAACATGACCCCCGCAGACGCCTAGTTTAGGAGTTATAGCCATTTTAAGATTTTGAATTTTTTTTTCTGGTGCATATTATGACCCCCGCAGACGCCTAGTTTAAGAGTTAAAGCGATTTTAAAGTTTTGAATTTTCTTTTTTCCGGTGCATAATATGACCCCCGCAGACGCCTAGTTTAGGAGTTATAGCAATTTTAAAGTTTTGAATTTTCTTTTTTCCGGTGCATATTATGACCCCCGCAGACGCCTAGTTTAGGAGTTATAGCGGTTTTAAAGTTTTGAATTTTCTTTTTTCCGGTGCTTAAAATGACCCCCGCAGACGCCTAGTTTAGGAGTTATAGCGATTTTAAAGTTTTGAATTTTCTTTTTTCCGGTGCTTAATATGACCCCCGCAGACGCCTAGTTTAGGAGCTATAGCCATTTTAAAGTTTTGAATTTTCTTTTTTCCGGTGCTTAATATGACCCCCGCAGACGCCTAGTTTAGGAGTTATAGCCATTTTAAGATTTTGAATTTTTTTTTCTGGTGCATTATATGACCCCCGCAGACGCCTAGTTTAGGAGTTATAGCGATTTTAAAGTTTTGAATTTTCTTTTTTCCGGTGCATATTGTGACCCCCGCAGGCGCCTAGTTTAGGAGTTATAGCGGTTTTAAAGTTTTGAATTTTCTTTTTTCCGGTGCTTAAAATGACCCCCGCAGACGCCTAGTTTAGGAGTTATAGCGATTTTAAAGTTTTGAATTTTCTTTTTTCCGGTGCATAATATGACCCCCGCAGACGCCTAGTTTAGGAGTTATAGCGATTTTAAAGTTTTGAATTTTCTTTTTTCCGGTGCTTAATATGACCCCCGCAGTTGCCTAGTTTAGGAGTTATAGCGCTTTTAAAGTTTTGAATTTTCTTTTTTTCGGTGCTTAATATGACCCCCGCAGACGCCTAGTTTAGGAGTTATAGCCATTTTAAGATTTTGAATTTTTTTTTCCGGTGCATAATATGACCCCCGCAGACGCCTAGTTTAGGAGTTATAGCCATTTTAAAGTTTTGAATTTCCTTTTTTCCGGTGCATAATATGACCCCCGCAGACGCCTAGTTTAGGAGTTATAGCGATTTTAAAGTTTTGAATTTTCTTTTTTTCGGTGCTTAATATGACCCCCGCAGACGCCTAGTTTAGGAGTTATAGCCATTTTAGGATTTTGAATTTTTTTTTCTGGTGCATAACATGACCCCCGCAGTCGCCTAGTTTAGGAGTTATAGCGATTTTAAAGTTTTGAATTTCCTTTTTTCCGGTGCATAATATGACCCCCGCAGACGCCTAGTTTAGGAGTTATAGCCGTTTTAAGATTTTGAATTTTCTATTTTCCGGTGCATAATATGACCCCCGCAGACGACTAGTTTAGGAGTTATAGCGATATTAAAGTTTTGAATTTTCTTTTTTCCGGTGCTTAAAATGACCCCCGCAGACGCCTAGTTTAGGAGTTATAGCGATTTTAAAGTTTTGAATTTTCTTTTTTCCGGTGCATAATATGACCCCCGCAGACGCCTAGTTTAGGAGTTATAGCCATTTTAAGATTTTGAATTTTCTATTTTCCGGTGCATAATATGACCCCCGCAGACGACTAGTTTAGGAGTTATAGCGATATTAAAGTTTTGAATTTTCTTTTTTCCGGTGCTTAAAATGACCCCCGCAGACGCCTAGTTTAGGAGTTATAGCGATTTTAAAGTTTTGAATTTTCTTTTTTCCGGTGCATAATATGACCCCCGCAGACGCCTAGTTTAGGAGTTATAGCCATTTTAAGATTTTGAATTTTCTATTTTCCGGTGCATAATATGACCCCCGCAGACGACTAGTTTAGGAGTTATAGCGATATTAAAGTTTTGAATTTTCTTTTTTCCGGTGCTTAAAATGACCCCCGCAGACGCCTAGTTTAGGAGTTATAGCGATTTTAAAGTTTTGAATTTTCTTTTTTCCGGTGCTTAATATGACCCCCACAGATGCCTAGTTTAGGAGTTATAGTCATTTTAAGATTTTGAATTTTTTTTTCCGGTGCATAATATGACCCCCGCAGACGCCTAGTTTAGGAGTTATAGCGATTTTAAAGTTTTGAATTTTCTTTTTTTCGGTGCTTAATATGATCCCCGCAGACGCCTAGTTTAGGAGTTATAGCCATTTTAAGATTTTGAATTTTTTTTTCTGGTGCATAATATGACCCCCGCAGACGCCTAGTTTAGGAGTTATAGTAATTTTAAAGTTTTGAATTTTCTTTTTTCCGGTGCATATTGTGACCCCCGCAGGCGCCTAGTTTAGGAGTTATAGCGGTTTTAAAGTTTTGAATTTTCTTTTTTCCGGTGCTTAAAATGACCCCCGCAGACGCCTAGTTTAGGAGTTATAGCGATTTTAAAGTTTTGAATTTTCTTTTTTCCGGTGCATAATATGACCCCCGCAGACGCCTAGTTTAGGAGTTATAGCGATTTTAAAGTTTTGAATTTTCTTTTTTCCGGTGCTTAATATGACCCCCGCAGTTGCCTAGTTTAGGAGTTATAGCGCTTTTAAAGTTTTGAATTTTCTTTTTTTCGGTGCTTAATATGACCCCCGCAGACGCCTAGTTTAGGAGTTATAGCCATTTTAAGATTTTGAATTTTTTTTTCCGGTGCATAATATGACCCCCGCAGACGCCTAGTTTAGGAGTTATAGCCATTTTAAAGTTTTGAATTTCCTTTTTTCCGGTGCATAATATGACCCCCGCAGACGCCTAGTTTAGGAGTTATAGCGATTTTAAAGTTTTGAATTTTCTTTTTTTCGGTGCTTAATATGACCCCCGCAGACGCCTAGTTTAGGAGTTATAGCCATTTTAGGATTTTGAATTTTTTTTTCTGGTGCATAACATGACCCCCGCAGTCGCCTAGTTTAGGAGTTATAGCGATTTTAAAGTTTTGAATTTCCTTTTTTCCGGTGCATAATATGACCCCCGCAGACGCCTAGTTTAGGAGTTATAGCCGTTTTAAGATTTTGAATTTTCTATTTTCCGGTGCATAATATGACCCCCGCAGACGACTAGTTTAGGAGTTATAGCGATATTAAAGTTTTGAATTTTCTTTTTTCCGGTGCTTAAAATGACCCCCGCAGACGCCTAGTTTAGGAGTTATAGCGATTTTAAAGTTTTGAATTTTCTTTTTTCCGGTGCATAATATGACCCCCGCAGACGCCTAGTTTAGGAGTTATAGCCATTTTAAGATTTTGAATTTTCTATTTTCCGGTGCATAATATGACCCCCGCAGACGACTAGTTTAGGAGTTATAGCGATATTAAAGTTTTGAATTTTCTTTTTTCCGGTGCTTAAAATGACCCCCGCAGACGCCTAGTTTAGGAGTTATAGCGATTTTAAAGTTTTGAATTTTCTTTTTTCCGGTGCTTAATATGACCCCCACAGATGCCTAGTTTAGGAGTTATAGTCATTTTAAGATTTTGAATTTTTTTTTCCGGTGCATAATATGACCCCCGCAGACGCCTAGTTTAGGAGTTATAGCGATTTTAAAGTTTTGAATTTTCTTTTTTTCGGTGCTTAATATGATCCCCGCAGACGCCTAGTTTAGGAGTTATAGCCATTTTAAGATTTAGAATTTTTTTTTCCGGTGCATAATATGACCCCCGCAGACGCCTAGTTTAGGAGTTATAGCGATTTTAAAGTGTTGAATTTTCTTTTTTCCGGTGCATAATATGACCCCCGCAGACGCCTAGTTTAGGAGTTATAGCCATTTTAAGATTTTGAATTTTTTTTTCTGGTGCATAACATGACCCCCGCAGTCGCCTAGTTTAGGAGTTATAGCGATTTTAAAGTTTTGAATTTCCTTTTTTCCTTTGCATAATATGACCCCCGCAGACGCCTAGTTTAGGAGTTATAGCGATTTTAAAGTTTAGAATTTTCTTTTTTTCGGTGCTTAATATGACCCCCGCAGACGCCTAGTTTAGGAGTTAAAGCCATTTTAAGATTTTGAATTTTTTTTTCCGGTGCATAATATGACCCCCGCAGACGCCTAGTTTAGGAGTTATAGCGATTTTAAAGTTTTGAATTTTCTTTTTTTCGGTGCTTAATATGACCCCCGCAGACGCCTAGTTTAGGAGTTATAGCCATTTTAAGATTTTGAATTTTTTTTTCCGGTGCATAATATGACCCCCGCAGACGCCTAGTTTAGGAGTTATAGCGATTTTAAAGTTTTGAATTTTCTTTTTTTCGGTGCTTAATATGACCCCCGCAGACGCCTAGTTTAGGAGTTATAGCCATTTTAAGATTTTGAATTTTTTTTTCCGGTGCATAGTATGACCCCCGCAGACGCCTAGTTTAGGAGTTATAGCGATTTTAAAGTTTTGAATTTTCTTTTTCCGGTGCATAATATGACCCCCGCAGACGCCTAGTTTAGGAGTTATAGCGATTTTAAAGTTTTGAATTTTTTTTTCCGGTGCATAATATGACCCCCGCAGACGCCTAGTTTAGGAGTTATAGCGATTTTAAAGTTTTGAATTTTCTTTTTTCCGGTGCTTAAAATGACCCCCGCAGACGCCTAGTTTAGGAGTTATAGCGATTTTAAAGTTTTGAATTTTCTTTTTTCCGGTGCATAATATGACCCCCGCAGACGCCTAGTTTAGGAGTTATAGCGATTTTAAAGTTTTGAATTTTCTTTTTTCCGGTGCTTAATATGACACCCGCAGACGCCTTGTTTAGGAGTTATAGCGATTTTAAAGTTTTGAATTTTCTTTTTTCCGGTGCATAATATGACCCCCGCAGACGCCTAGTTTAGGAGTTATAGCCATTTTAAGATTTTGAATTTTTTTTTCCGGTGCATAATATGACCCCCGCAGACGCCTAGTTTAGGAGTTATAGCGGTTTTAAAGTTTTGAATTTTCTTTTTTCCGGTGCTTAAAATGACCCCCGCAGACGCCTAGTTTAGGAGTTATAGCGATTTTAAAGTTTTGAATTTTCTTTTTTCCGGTGCATAATATGACCCCCGCAGACGCCTAGTTTAGGAGTTATAGCGATTTTAAAGTTTTGAATTTTCTTTTTTCCGGTGCTTAATATGACCCCCGCAGACGCCTAGTTTAGGAGTTATAGCGATTTTAAAGTTTTGAATTTTCTTTTTTCCGGTGCTTAATATGACCCCCGCAGATGCCTAGTTTAGGAGTTATAGCCATTTTAAGATTTTGAATTTTTTTTTCCGGTGCATAATATGACCCCCGCAGATGCCTAGTTTAGGAGTTATAGCCATTTTAAGATTTTGAATTTTTTTTTCCGGTGCATAATATGACCCCCGCAGACGCCTAGTTTAGGAGTTATAGCGGTTTTAAAGTTTTGAATTTTCTTTTTTCCGGTGCTTAAAATGACCCCCGCAGACGCCTAGTTTAGGAGTTATAGCGATTTTAAAGTTTTGAATTTTCTTTTTTCCGGTGCATAATATGACCCCCGCAGACGCCTAGTTTAGGAGTTATAGTGGTTTTAAAGTTTTGAATTTTCTTTTTTCCGGTGCTTAAAATGACCCCCACAGATGCCTAGTTTAGGAGTTATAGTCATTTTAAGATTTTGAATTTTTTTTTCCGGTGCATAATATGACCCCCGCAGACGCCTAGTTTAAGAGTTATAGCGATTTTAAAGTTTTGAATTTTCTTTTTTCCGGTGCATAATATGACCCCCGCAGACGCCTAGTTTAGGAGTTATAGCAATTTTAAAGTTTTGAATTTTCTTTTTTCCGGTGCATATTATGACCCCCGCAGACGCCTAGTTTAGGAGTTATAGCGGTTTTAAAGTTTTGAATTTTCTTTTTTCCGGTGCTTAAAATGACCCCCGCAGACGCCTAGTTTAGGAGTTATAGCGATTTTAAAGTTTTGAATTTTCTTTTTTCCGGTGCATAATATGACCCCCGCAGACGCCTAGTTTAGGAGTTATAGCGATTTTAAAGTTTTGAATTTTCTTTTTTTCGGTGCTTAATATGACCCCCGCAGACGCCTAGTTTAGGAGTTATAGCCATTTTAAGATTTTGAATTTTTTTTTCCGGTGCATAGTATGACCCCCGCAGACGCCTAGTTTGGGAGTTATAGCGATTTTAAAGTTTTGAATTTTCTTTTTCCGGTGCATAATATGACCCCCACAGACGCCTAGTTTAGGAGTTATAGCGATTTTAAAGTTTTGAATTTTCTTTTTTTCGGTGCTTAATATGACCCCCGCAGACGCCTAGTTTAGGAGTTATAGCCATTTTAAGATTTTGAATTTTTTTTTCCGGTGCATAATATGACCCCCGCAGACGCCTAGTTTAGGAGTTATAGCCATTTTAGGATTTTGAATTTTTTTTTCTGGTGCATAATATGACCCCCGCAGACGCCTAGTTTAGGAGTTATAGCGATTTTAAAGTTTTGAATTTTCTTTTTTCCGGTGCATAATATGACCCCCGCAGACGCCTAGTTTATTAGTTATAGCCATTTTAAGATTTTGAATTTTTTTTTCTGGTGCATAACATGACCCCCGCAGTCGCCTAGTTTAGGAGTTATAGCGATTTTAAAGTTTTGAATTTCCTTTTTTCCGGTGCATAATATGACCCCCGCAGACGCCTAGTTTAGGAGTTATAGCCATTTTAAGATTTTGAATTTTTTTTTCCGGTGCATAATATGACCCCCGCAGACGCCTAGTTTAGGAGTTATAGCGATTTTAAAGTGTTGAATTTTCTTTTTTCCGGTGCATAATATGACCCCCGCAGACGCCTAGTTTAGGAGTTATAGCCATTTTAAGATTTTGAATTTTTTTTTCTGGTGCATAATATGACCCCCGCAGACGCCTAGTTTAGGAGTTATAGCCATTTTAAGATTTTGAATTTTTTTTTCCGGTGCATAATATGACCCCCGCAGACGCCTAGTTTAGGAGTTATAGCGATTTTAAAGTGTTGAATTTTCTTTTTTCCGGTGCATAATATGACCCCCGCAGACGCCTAGTTTAGGAGTTATAGCCATTTTAAGATTTTGAATTTTTTTTTCTGGTGCATAATATGACCCCCGCAGACGCCTAGTTTAGGAGTTATAGCCATTTTAAGATTTTGAATTTTTTTTTCCGGTGCATAATATGACCCCCGCAGACGCCTAGTTTAGGAGTTATAGCCATTTTAAGATTTTGAATTTTTTTTTCTGGTGCATAACATGACCCCCGCAGACGCCTAGTTTAGGAGTTATAGCGATTTTAAAGTTTTGAATTTTCTTTTTTTCGGTGCATAATATGACCCCCGCAGACGCCTAGTTTAGGAGTTATAGCCATTTTAAGATTTTGAATTTTTTTTTCCGGTGCATAATATGACCCCCGCAGACGCCTAGTTTAGGAGTTATAGCGATTTTAAAGTGTTGAATTTTCTTTTTTCCGGTGCATAATATGACCCCCGCAGACGCCTAGTTTAGGAGTTATAGCCATTTTAAGATTTTGAATTTTTTTTTCTGGTGCATAATATGACCCACGCAGACGCCTAGTTTAGGAGTTATAGCCATTTTAAGATTTTGAATTTTTTTTTCTGGTGCATAATATGACCCCCGCAGACGCCTAGTTTAGGAGTTATAGCCATTTTAAGATTTTGAATTTTTTTTTCCGGTGCATAATATGACCCCCGCAGACGCCTAGTTTAGGAGTTATAGCCATTTTAAGATTTTGAATTTTTTTTTCTGGTGCTTAATATGACCCCCGCAGACGCCTAGTTTAGGAGTTATAGCCATTTTAAGATTTTGAATTTTTTTTTCCGGTGCATAATATGACCCCCGCAGACGCCTAGTTTAGGAGTTATAGCGATTTTAAAGTTTTGAATTTTCTTTTTTTCGGTGCTTAATATGACCCCCGCAGACGCCTAGTTTAGGAGTTATAGCCATTTTAAGATTTTGAATTTTTTTTTCGGTGCATAGTATGACCCCCGCAGACGCCTAGTTTAGGAGTTATAGCCATTTTAAGATTTTGAATTTTTTTTTCCGGTGCATAATATGACAACCGCAGACGCCTAGTTTAGGAGTTATAGCGGTTTTAAAGTTTTGAATTTTCTTTTTTCCGGTGCTTAAAATGACCCCCGCAGACGCCTAGTTTAGGAGTTATAGCGATTTTAAAGTTTTGAATTTTCTTTTTTCCGGTGCATAATATGACCCCCGCAGACGCCTAGTTTAGGAGTTATAGCGATTTTAAAGTTTTGAATTTTCTTTTTTCCGGTGCTTAATATGACCCCCGCAGACGCCTAGTTTAGGAGTTATAGCGATTTTAAAGTTTTGAATTTTCTTTTTTCCGGTGCTTAATATGACCCCCGCAGATGCCTAGTTTAGGAGTTATAGCCATTTTAAGATTTTGAATTTTTTTTTCCGGTGCATAATATGACCCCCGCAGACGCCTAGTTTAGGAGTTATAGCGATTTTAAAGTTTTGAATTTTCTTTTTTCCGGTGCATAATATGACCCCCGCAGACGCCTAGTTTAGGAGTTATAGCGATTTTAAAGTTTTGAATTTTCTTTTTTCCGGTGCATAATATGACCCCCGCAGAGGCCTAGTTTAGGAGTTATAGCCATTTTAAGATTTTGAATTTTTTTTTCCGGTGCATAATATGACCCCCGCAGACGCCTAGTTTAGGAGTTATAGCGGTTTTAAAGTTTTGAATTTTCTTTTTTCCGGTGCTTAAAATGACCCCCGCAGACGCCTAGTTTAGGAGTTATAGCGATTTTAAAGTTTTGAATTTTCTTTTTTCCGGTGCATAATATGACCCCCGCAGACGCCTAGTTTAGGAGTTATAGCGATTTTAAAGTTTTGAATTTTCTTTTTTTCGGTGCTTAATATGACCCCCGCAGACGCCTAGTTTAGGAGTTATAGCCATTTTAAGATTTTGAATTTTTTTTTCCGGTGCATAGTATGACCCCCGCAGACGCCTAGTTTAGGAGTTATAGCGATTTTAAAGTTTTGAATTTTCTTTTTCCGGTGCATAATATGACCCCCACAGACGCCTAGTTTAGGAGTTATAGCGATTTTAAAGTTTTCAATTTTCTTTTTTCCGTTGCATAATATGACCCCCGCAGACGCCTAGTTTAGGAGTTATAGCCATTTAAAGATTTTGAATTTTTTTTTCTGGTGCATAATATGACCCCCACAGACGCCTAGTTTAGGAGTTATAGCGATTTTAAAGTTTTGAATTTTCTTTTTTCCGGTGCATAATATGACCCCCGCAGACGCCTAGTTTAGGAGTTATAGCGATTTTAAAGTTTTGAATTTTCTTTTTTTCGGTGCTTAATATGACCCCCGCAGACGCCTAGTTTAGGAGTTATAGCCATTTTAAGATTTTGAATTTTTTTTTCCGGTGCATAATATGACCCCCGCAGACGCCTAGTTTAGGAGTTATAGCCATTTTAAGATTTTGAATTTTTTTTTCTGGTGCATAACATGACCCCCGCAGTCGCCTAGTTTAGGAGTTATAGCGATTTTAGAGTTTTGAATTTCCTTTTTTCCGGTGCATAATATGACCCCCGCAGACGCCTAGTTTAGGAGTTATAGCCATTTTAAGATTTTGAATTTTTTTTTCCGGTGCATAATATGACCCCCGCAGACGCCTAGTTTAGGAGTTATAGCGATTTTAAAGTGTTGAATTTTCTTTTTTCCGGTGCATAATATGACCCCCGCAGACGCCTAGTTTAGGAGTTATAGCCATTTTAAGATTTTGAATTTTTTTTTCTGGTGCATAATATGACCCCCGCAGACGCCTAGTTTAGGAGTTATAGCCATTTTAAGATTTTGAATTTTTTTTTCCGGTGCATAATATGACCCCCGCAGACGCCTAGTTTAGGAGTTATAGCGATTTTAAAGTGTTGAATTTTCTTTTTTCCGGTGCATAATATGACCCCCGCAGACGCCTAGTTTAGGAGTTATAGCCATTTTAAGATTTTGAATTTTTTTTTCTGGTGCATAATATGACCCCCGCAGACGCCTAGTTTAGGAGTTATAGCCATTTTAAGATTTTGAATTTTTTTTTCCGGTGCATAATATGACCCCCGCAGACGCCTAGTTTAGGAGTTATAGCGATTTTAAAGTTTTGAATTTTCTTTTTTTCGGTGCTTAATATGACCCCCGCAGACGCCTAGTTTAGGAGTTATAGCCATTTTAAGATTTTGAATTTTTTTTTCGGTGCATAGTATGACCCCCGCAGACGCCTAGTTTAGGAGTTATAGCCATTTTAAGATTTTGAATTTTTTTTTCCGGTGCATAATATGACAACCGCAGACGCCTAGTTTAGGAGTTATAGCGGTTTTAAAGTTTTGAATTTTCTTTTTTCCGGTGCTTAAAATGACCCCCGCAGACGCCTAGTTTAGGAGTTATAGCGATTTTAAAGTTTTGAATTTTCTTTTTTCCGGTGCATAATATGACCCCCGCAGACGCCTAGTTTAGGAGTTATAGCGATTTTAAAGTTTTGAATTTTCTTTTTTCCGGTGCTTAATATGACCCCCGCAGACGCCTAGTTTAGGAGTTATAGCGATTTTAAAGTTTTGAATTTTCTTTTTTCCGGTGCTTAATATGACCCCCGCAGATGCCTAGTTTAGGAGTTATAGCCATTTTAAGATTTTGAATTTTTTTTTCCGGTGCATAATATGACCCCCGCAGACGCCTAGTTTAGGAGTTATAGCGATTTTAAAGTTTTGAATTTTCTTTTTTCCGGTGCATAATATGACCCCCGCAGACGCCTAGTTTAGGAGTTATAGCGATTTTAAAGTTTTGAATTTTCTTTTTTCCGGTGCATAATATGACCCCCGCAGAGGCCTAGTTTAGGAGTTATAGCCATTTTAAGATTTTGAATTTTTTTTTCCGGTGCATAATATGACCCCCGCAGACGCCTAGTTTAGGAGTTATAGCGGTTTTAAAGTTTTGTATTTTCTTTTTTCCGGTGCTTAAAATGACCCCCGCAGACGCCTAGTTTAGGAGTTATAGCGATTTTAAAGTTTTGAATTTTCTTTTTTCCGGTGCATAATATGACCCCCGCAGACGCCTAGTTTAGGAGTTATAGCGATTTTAAAGTTTTGAATTTTCTTTTTTCCGGTGCTTATTATGACCCCCGCAGACGCCTAGTTTAGGTGTTATAGCCATTTTAAGATTTTGAATTTTTTTTTCCGGTGCATAATATGACCCCCGCAGACGCCTAGTTTAGGAGTTATAGCGATTTTAAAGTTTTGAATTTTCTTTTTTCCGGTGCATAATATGACCCCCGCAGACGCCTAGTTTAGGAGTTATAGCGGTTTTAAAGTTTTGAATTTTTTTTTCCGGTGCATAAAATGACCCCCGCAGACGCCTAGTTTAGGAGTTATAGCGATTTTAAAGTTTTGAATTTTCTTTTTTCCGGTGCTTAAAATGACCCCCGCAGACGCCAAGTTTAGGAGTTATAGCGATTTTTAAGTTTTGAATTTTCTTTTTTCCGGTGCTTAATATGACCCCCGCAGACGCCTAGTTTAGGAGTTATAGCGGTTTTAAAGTTTTGAATTTTTTTTTCCGGTGCATAATATGACCCCCGCAGACGCCTAGTTTAGGAGTTATAGCGATTTTAAAGTTTTGAATTTTCTTTTTTCCGGTGCATAATATGACCCCCGCAGACGCCTAGTTTAGGAGTTATAGCGATTTTAAAGTTTTGAATTTTCTTTTTTCCGGTGCTTAATATGACCCCCGCAGACGCCTAGTTTAGGTGTTATAGCCATTTTAAGATTTTGAATTTTTTTTTCCGGTGCATAATATGACCCCCGCAGACGCCTAGTGTAGGAGTTATAGCGATTTTAAAGTTTTGAATTTTCTTTTTTCCGGTGCATAATATGACCCCCGCAGACGCCTAGTTTAGGAGTTATAGCGGTTTTAAAATTTTGAATTTTTTTTTCCGGTGCATAATATGACCCCCACAGACGCCTAGTTTAGGAGTTATAGCGATTTTAAAGTTTTGAATTTTCTTTTTTCCGGTGCTTAAAATGACCCCCGCAGACGCCAAGTTTAGGAGTTATAGCGATTTTAAAGTTTTGAATTTTCTTTTTTCCGGTGCATAATATGACCCCCGCAGACGCCTAGTTTAGGAGTTATAGCGGTTTTAAAGTTTTGAATTTTTTTTTCCGGTGCATAATATGACCCCCGCAGACGCCTAGTTTAGGAGTTATAGCGATTTTAAAGTTTTGAATTTTCTTTTTTTCGGTGCTTAATATGACCCCCGCAGACGCCTAGTTTAGGAGTTATAGCCATTTTAAGATTTTGAATTTTTTTTTCCGGTGCATAATATGACCCCCGCAGACGCCTAGTTTAGGAGTTATAGCGGTTTTAAAGTTTTGAATTTTCTTTTTTCCGGTGCTTAATATGACCCCCGCAGACGCCTAGTTTAGGAGTTATAGCCATTTTAAGATTTTGAATTTTTTTTCCGGTGCATAATATGACCCCCGCAGACGCCTAGTTTAGGAGTTATAGCGGTTTTAAAGTTTTGAATTTTTTTTTCCGGTGCATAATATGACCCCCGCAGACGCCTAGTTTAGGAGTTATAGCGATTTTAAAGTTTTGAATTTTCTTTTTTTCGGTGCTTAATATGACCCCCGCAGACGCCTAGTTTAGGAGTTATAGCCATTTTAAGATTTTGAATTTTTTTTTCCGGTGCATAATATGACCCCCGCAGATGCCTAGTTTAGGAGTTATAGCGGTTTTAAAGTTTTGAATTTTCTTTTTTCCGGTGCTTAATATGACCCCCGCAGACGCCTAGTTTAGGAGTTATAGCCATTTTAAGATTTTGAATTTTTTTTCCGGTGCATAATATGACCCCCGCAGACGCCTAGTTTAGGAGCTATAGCCATTTTAAGATTTTGAATTTTTTTTTCCGGTGCATAATATGACCCCCACAGACGCCTAGTTTAGGAGTTATAGCGATTTTAAAGTTTTGAATTTTCTTTTTTCCGGTGCAAAATATGACCCCCGCAGACGCCTAGTTTAGGAGTTATAGCGATTTTAAAGTTTTGAATTTTCTTTTTTCCGGTGCTTAATATGACCCCCGCAGATGCCTAGTTTAGGAGTTATAGCCATTTTAAGATTTTGAATTTTTTTTTCTGGTGCATAATATGACCCCCGCAGACGCATAGTTTAGGAGTTATAGCGATTTTAAAGTTTTGAATTTTCTTTTTTCCGGTGCATAATATGACCCCCGCAGACGCCTAGTTTAGGAGTTATAGCGATTTTAAAGTTTTGAATTTTCTTTTTTTCGGTGCTTAATATGACCCCCGCAGACGCCAAGTTTAGGAGTTATAGCGATTTTAAAGTTTTGAATTTTCTTTTTTCCGGTGCTTAATATGACCCCCGCAGATGCCTAGTTTAGGAGTTATAGCCATTTTAAGATTTTGAATTTTTTTTTCCGGTGCATAATATAACCCCCGCAGACGCCTAGTTTAGGAGTTATAGCGGTTTTAAAGTTTTGAATTTTCTTTTTTCCGGTGCTTAATATGACCCCCGCAGACGCGTAGTTTAGGAGTTATAGCCATTTTAAGATTTTGAATTTTTTTTCCGGTGCATAATATGACCCCCGCAGACGCCTAGTTTAGGAGCTATAGCCATTTTAAGATTTTGAATTTTTTTTTCCGGTGCATAATATGACCCCCGCAGACGCCTAGTTTAGGAGTTATAGCGATTTTAAAGTTTTGAATTTTCTTTTTTCCGGTGCAAAATATGACCCCCGCAGACGCCTAGTTTAGGAGTTATAGCGATTTTAAAGTTTTGAATTTTCTTTTTTCCGGTGCTTAATATGACCCCCGCAGATGCCTAGTTTAGGAGTTATAGCCATTTTAAGATTTTGAATTTTTTTTTCTGGTGCATAATATGACCCCCGCAGACGCCTAGTTTAGGAGTTATAGCGATTTTAAAGTTTTGAATTTTCTTTTTTCCGGTGCATAATATGACCCCCGCAGACGCCTAGTTTAGGAGTTATAGCGATTTTAAAGTTTTGAATTTTCTTTTTTTCGGTGCTTAATATGACCCCCGCAGACGCCAAGTTTAGGAGTTATAGCCATTTTAAGATTTTGAATTTTTTTTTCCGGTGCATAATATGACCCCCGCAGACGCCTAGTTTAGGAGTTATAGCGGTTTTAAAGTTCTGAATTTTCTTTTTTCCGGTGCTTAATATGACCCCCGCAGACGCCTAGTTTTGGAGATATAGCCATTTTAAGATTTTGAATTTACTTTTTCCGGTGCATAATATGACCCTCGCAGACGCCTAGTTTAGGAGTTATGGCGATTTTAAAGTTTTGAATTTTCTTTTTTCCGGTGCTTAATATGACCCCCGCAGACGCCTAGTTTTGGAGTTATAGCCATTTTAAGGTTTTGAATTTTCTTTTTTCCGGTGCATAATATGACCCCCGCAGACGCCTAGTTTAGGAGTTATAGCGATTTTAAAGTTTTGAATTTTCTTTTTTCCGGTGCTTAATATGACCCCCGCAGACGCCTAGTTTAGGAGTTATAGCGGATTTAAAGTTTTGAATTTTCTTTTTTCCGGTGCATAATATGACCCCCGCAGATGCCTAGTTTAGGAGTTATAGCGATTTTAAAGTTTTGAATTTTCTTTTTTCCGGTGCATAATATGACCCCCGCAGACGCCTAGTTTAGGAGTTATAGCGATTTTAAAGTTTTGAATTTTCTTTTTTTCGGTGCTTAATATGACCCCCGCAGACGCCAAGTTTAGGAGTTATAGCGATTTTAAAGTTTTGAATTTTCTTTTTTCCGGTGCTTAATATGACCCCCGCAGATGCCTAGTTTAGGAGTTATAGCCATTTTAAGATTTTGAATTTTTTTTTCCGGTGCATAATATGACCCCCGCAGACGCCTAGTTTAGGAGTTATAGCGATTTTAAAGTTTTGAATTTTCTTTTTTCCGGTGCATAATATGACCCCCGCAGACGCCTAGTTTAGGAGTTATAGCGATTTTAAAGTTTTGAATTTTCTTTTTTCCGGTGCATAATATGACCCCCGCAGACGCCTAGTTTAGGAGTTATAGCGATTTTAAAGTTTTGAATTTTCTTTTTTCCGGTGCATAATATGACCCCCGCAGACGCCAAGTTTAGGAGTTATAGCGATTTTAAAGTTTTGAATTTTCTTTTTTCCGGTGCTTAATATGACCCCCGCAGATGCCTAGTTTAGGAGTTATAGCCATTTTAAGATTTTGAATTTTTTTTTCCGGTGGATAATATGACCCCCGCAGACGCCTAGTTTAGGAGTTATAGCGGTTTTAAAGTTCTGAATTTTCTTTTTTCCGGTGCTTAATATGACCCCCGCAGACGCCTAGTTTTGGAGATATAGCCATTTTAAGATTTTGAATTTACTTTTTCCGGTGCATAATATGACCCTCGCAGACGCCTAGTTTAGGAGTTATGGCGATTTTAAAGTTTTGAATTTTCTTTTTTCCGGTGCTTAATATGACCCCCGCAGACGCCTAGTTTAGGAGTTATAGCCATTTTAAGGTTTTGAATTTTCTTTTTTCCGGTGCATAATATGACCCCCGCAGACGCCTAGTTTAGGAGTTATAGCGATTTTAAAGTTTTGAATTTTCTTTTTTCCGGTGCTTAATATGACCCCCGCAGACGCCTAGTTTAGGAGTTATAGCGGATTTAAAGTTTTGAATTTTCTTTTTTCCGGTGCATAATATGACCCCCGCAGACGCCTAGTTTAGGAGTTATAGCGATTTTAAAGTTTTGAATTTTCTTTTTTCCGGTGCATAATATGACCCCCGCAGACGCCTAGTTTAGGAGTTATAGCTATTTTAAAGTTTTGAATTTTCTTTTTTCCGGTGCATAATATGACCCCCGCAGACGCCTAGTTTAGGAGTTATAGCGATTTTAAAGTTTTGAATTTTCTTTTTTCCGGTGCTTAATATGACCCCCGCAGACGCCTAGTTTAGGAGTTATAGCCATTTTAAGATTTTGAATTTTTTTTGCCGGTGCATAATTTGACCCCCGCAGACACCTAGTTTAGGAGTTATAGCGATTTTAAAGTTTTGAATTTTCTTTTTTCCGGTGCATAATATGACCCCCGCAGACGCCTAGTTTAGGAGTTATAGCGATTTTAAAGTTTTGAATTTTCTGTTTTCCGGTGCTTAATATGACCCCCGCAGACGCCTAGTTTAGGTGTTATAGCCATTTTAAGATTTTGAATTTTTTTTTCCGGTGCATAATATGACCCCCGCAGACGCCTAGTTTAGGAGTTATAGCTATTTTAAAGTTTTGAATTTTCTTTTTTCCGGTGCATAATATGACCCCCGCAGACGCCTAGTTTAGGAGTTATAGCGGTTTTAAAGTTTTGAATTTTTTTTTCCGGTGCATAATATGACCCCCGCAGACGCCTAGTTTAGGAGTTATAGCGATTTTAAAGTTTTTAATTTTCTTTTTTCCGGTGCTTAAAATGACCCCCGCAGACGACAAGTTTAGGAGTTATAGCGATTTTTAAGTTTTGAATTTTCTTTTTTCCGGTGCTTAATATGACCCCCGCAGACGCCTAGTTTAGGAGTTATAGCGATTTTAACGTTTTGAATTTTCTTTTTTCCGGTGCATAATATGACCCCCGCAGACGCCTAGTTTAGGAGTTATAGCGATTTTAAAGTTTTGAATTTTCTTTTTTCGGTGCTTAATATGACCCCCGCAGACGCCTAGTTTAGGAGTTATAGCCATTTTAAGATTTTGAATTTTTTTTTCCGGTGCATAATATGACCCCCGCAGACGCCTAGTTTAGGAGTCATAGCGGTTTTAAAGTTTTGAATTTTCTTTTTTCCGGTGCTTAATATGACCCCCGCAGACGCCTAGTTTAGGAGTTATAGCCATTTTAAGATTTTGAATTTTTTTTCCTGTGCATAATATGACCCCCGCAGACGCCTAGTTTAGGAGTTATAGCGATTTTAAAGTTTTGAATTTTCTTTTTTCCGGTGCATAATATGACCCCCGCAGACGCCTAGTTTAGGAGCTATAGCCATTTTAAGATTTTGAATTTTTTTTTCCGGTGCATAATATGACCCCCGCAGACGCCTAGTTTAGGAGTTATAGCGATTTTAAAGTTTTGAATTTTCTTTTTTCCGGTGCATAATATGACCCCCGCAGACGCCTAGTTTAGGAGTTATAGCGATTTTAAAGTTTTGAATTTTCTTTTTTCCGGTGCTTAATATGACCCCCGCAGACGCCTAGTTTAGGAGTTATAGCCATTTTAAGATTTTGAATTTTTTTTTCTTTTGCATAATATGACCCCCGCAGACGCCTAGTTTAGGAGTTATAGCGATTTTAAAGTTTTGAATTTTCTTTTTTCCGGGGCATAATATGACCCCAGCAGACGCCTAGTTTAGGAGCTATAGCCATTTTAAGATTTTGAATTTTTTTTTCTGGTGCATAATATGACCCCCGCAGACGCCTAGTTTAGGAGTTATAGCGATTTTAAAGTTTTGAATTTTCTTTTTTCCGGTGCATAATATGACCCCCGCAGACGCCTAGTTTAGGAGTTATAGCGATTTTAAAGTTTTGAATTTTCTTTTTTTCGGTGCTTAATATGACCCCCGCAGACGCCTAGTTTAGGAGTTATAGCGATTTTAAAGTTTTGAATTTTCTTTTTTTCGGTGCTTAATATGACCCCCGCAGACGCCTAGTTTAGGAGTTATAGCCATTTTAAGATTTTGAATTTTTTTTTCTGGTGCATAATATGACCCCCGCAGACGCCTAGTTTAGGAGTTATAGCGATTTTAAAGTTTTGAATTTTCTTTTTTCCGGTGCATAATATGACCCCAGCAGACGCCTAGTTTAGGAGCTATAGCCATTTTAAGATTTTGAATTTTTTTTTCTGGTGCATAATATGACCCCCGCAGACGCCTAGTTTAGGAGTTATAGCGATTTTAAAGTTTTGAATTTTCTTTTTTCCGGTGCATAATATGACCAGCGCAGACGCCTAGTTTAGGAGTTATAGCGATTTTAAAGTTTTGAATTTTCTTTTTTTCGGTGCTTAATATGACCCCCGCAGACGCCTAGTTTAGGAGTTATAGCCATTTTAAGATTTTGAATTTTTTTTTCCGGTGCATAATATGACCCCCGCAGACGCCTAGTTTAGGAGTTATAGCGGTTTTAAAGTTCTGAATTTTCTTTTTTCCGGTGCATAATATGACCCCCGCAGACGCCTAGTTTAGGAGTTATAGCCATTTTAAGATTTTGAATTTTTTTTTCTGGTGCATAATATGACCCCCGCAGACGCCTAGTTTAGGAGTTATAGCGATTTTAAAGTTTTGAATTTTCTTTTTTCCGGTGCATAATATGACCCCCGCAGACGCCTAGTTTAGGAGTTATAGCCATTTTAAGATTTTGAATTTTTTTTTCTGGTGCATAATATGACCCCCGCAGACGCCTAGTTTAGGAGTTATAGCGGTTTTAAAGTTCTGAATTTTCTTTTTTCCGGTGCTTAATATGACCCCCGCAGACGCCTAGTTTTGGAGATATAGCCATTTTAAGATTTTGAATTTACTTTTTCCGGTGCATAATATGACCCTCGCAGACGCCTAGTTTAGGAGTTATAGCGATTTTAAAGTTTTGAATTTTCTTTTTTCCGGTGCATAATATGACCCCCGCAGACGCCTAGTTTAGGAGTTATAGCCATTTTAAGATTTTGAATTTTTTTTTCTGGTGCATAATATGACCCCCGCAGACGCCTAGTTTAGGAGTTATAGCGATTTTAAAGTTTTGAATTTTCTTTTTTCCGGTGCATAATATGACCCCCGCAGACGCCTAGTTTAGGAGTTATAGCGATTTTAAAGTTTTGAATTTTCTTTTTTTCGGTGCTTAATATGACCCCCGCAGACGCCTAGTTTAGGAGTTATAGCCATTTTAAGATTTTGAATTTTTTTCCGGTGCATAATATGACCCCCGCAGACGCCTAGTTTAGGAGTTATAGCGATTTTAAAGTTTTGAATTTTCTTTTTTCCGGTGCATAATATGACCACCGCAGACGCCTAGTTTAGGAGCTATAGCCATTTTAAGATTTTGAATTTTTTTTTCCGGTGCTTAATATGACCCCCGCAGACGCCTAGTTTATTAGCTATAGCGATTTTAAAGTTTTGAATTTTCTTTTTTCCGGTGCATAGTATGACCCCCGCAGACGCCTAGTTTGGGAGTTATAGCGATTTTAAAGTTTTGAATTTTCTTTTTTCCGGTGCTTAATATGACCCCCGCAGACGCCTAGTTTAGGAGTTATAGCCATTTTAAGATTTTGAATTTTTTTTTCTGGTGCATAATATGACCCCCGCAGACGCCTAGTTTAGGAGTTATAGCGATTTTAAAGTTTTGAATTTTCTTTTTTTCGGTGCTTAATATGACCCCCGCAGACGCCTAGTTTAGGAGTTATAGCCATTTTAAGATTTTGAATTTTTTTTCCGGTGCATAATATGACCCCCGCAGACGCCTAGTTTAGGAGTTATAGCGATTTTAAAGTTTTGAATTTTCTTTTTTCCGGTGCATAATATGACCCCCGCAGACGCCTAGTTTAGGAGTTATAGCGATTTTAAAGTTTTGAATTTTCTTTTTTTCGGTGCTTAATATGACCCCCGCAGACGCCTAGTTTAGGAGTTATAGCCATTTTAAGATTTTGAATTTTTTTTTCCGGTGCATAATATGACCCCCGCAGACGCCTAGTTTAGGAGTCATAGCGGTTTTAAAGTTTTGAATTTTCTTTTTTCCGGTGCTTAATATGACCCCCGCAGACGCCTAGTTTAGGAGTTATAGCCATTTTAAGATTTTGAATTTTTTTTCCGGTGCATAATATGACCCCCGCAGACGCCTAGTTTAGGAGTTATAGCGATTTTAAAGTTTTGAATTTTCTTTTTTCCGGTGCATAATATGACCCCCGCAGACGCCTAGTTTAGGAGCTATAGCCATTTTAAGATTTTGAATTTTTTTTTCCGGTGCATAATATGACCCCCGCAGACGCCTAGTTTAGGAGTTATAGCGATTTTAAAGTTTTGAATTTTCTTTTTTCCGGTGCATATTATGACCCCCGCAGACGCCTAGTTTAGGAGTTATAGCGATTTTAAAGTTTTGAATTTTCTTTTTTCCGGTGCTTAATATGACCCCCGCAGACGCCTAGATTAGGAGTTATAGCCATTTTAAGATTTTGAATTTTTTTTTCCGGTGCATAATATGACCCCCGCAGACGCCTAGTTTAGGAGTTATAGCGATTTTAAAGTTTTGAATTTTCTTTTTTCCGGTGCATAATATGACCCCCGCAGACGCCTAGTTTAGGAGTTATAGCGATTTTAAAGTTTTGAATTTTTTTTTTTCCGGTGCATAATATGACCCCCGCAGACGCCTAGTTTAGGAGTTATAGCGATTTTAAAGTTTTGAATTTTCTTTTTTCCGGTGCTTAATATGACCCCCGCAGACGCTTAGTTTAGGAGTTATAGCCATTTTAAGATTTTGAATTTTTTTTTCTGGTGCATAATATGACCCCCGCAGACGCCTAGTTTAGGAGTTATAGTCATTTTAAGATTTTGAATTTTTTTTCCGGTGCATAATATGACCCCCGCAGACGTCTATTTTAGGAGTTATAGCGATTTTAAAGTTTTGAATTTTCTTTTTTCCGGCGCATAATATGACCCCCGCAGACGCCTAGTTTAGGAGTTATAGCGATTTTATAGTTTTGAATTTTCTTTTTTTCGGTGCTTAATATGACCCCCGCAGACGCCTAGTTTAGGAGTTATAGCCATTTTAAGATTTTGAATTTTTTTTTCCGGTGCATAATATGACCCCCGCAGACGCCTAGTTTAGGAGTCATAGCGGTTTTAAAGTTTTGAATTTTCTTTTTTCCGGTGCTTAATATGACCCCCGCAGACGCCTAGTTTAGGAGTTATAGCCATTTTAAGATTTTGAATTTTTTTTCCTGTGCATAATATGACCCCCGCAGACGCCTAGTTTAGGAGTTATAGCGATTTTAAAGTTTTGAATTTTCTTTTTTCCGGTGCATAATATGACCCCCGCAGACGCCTAGTTTAGGAGCTATAGCCATTTTAAGATTTTGAATTTTTTTTTCCGGTGCATAATATGACCCCCGCAGACGCCTAGTTTAGGAGTTATAGCGATTTTAAAGTTTTGAATTTTCTTTTTTCCGGTGCATAATATGACCCCCGCAGACGCCTAGTTTAGGAGTTATAGCGATTTTAAAGTTTTGAATTTTCTTTTTTCGGTGCTTAATATGACCCCCGCAGACGCCTAGTTTAGGAGTTATAGCCATTTTAAGATTTTGAATTTTTTTTTCCGGTGCATAATATGACCCCCGCAGACGCCTAGTGTAGGAGTCATAGCGGTTTTAAAGTTTTGAATTTTCTTTTTTCCGGTGCTTAATATGACCCCCGCAGACGCCTAGTTTAGGAGTTATAGCCATTTTAAGATTTTGAATTTTTTTTCCTGTGCATAATATGACCCCCGCAGACGCCTAGTTTAGGAGTTATAGCGATTTTAAAGTTTTGAATTTTCTTTTTTCCGGTGCATAATATGACCCCCGCAGACGCCTAGTTTAGGAGCTATAGCCATTTTAAGATTTTGAATTTTTTTTTCCGGTGCATAATATGACCCCCGCAGACGCCTAGTTTAGGAGTTATAGCGATTTTAAAGTTTTGAATTTTCTTTTTTCTGGTGCATAATATGACCCCCGCAGACGCCTAGTTTAGGAGTTATAGCGATTTTAAAGTTTTGAATTTTCTTTTTTCCGGTGCTTAATATGACCCCCGCAGACGCCTAGTTTAGGAGTTATAGCCATTTTAAGATTTTGAATTTTTTTTTCTTTTGCATAATATGACCCCCGCAGACGCCTAGTTTAGGAGTTATAGCGATTTTAAAGTTTTGAATTTTCTTTTTTCCGGGGCATAATATGACCCCAGCAGACGCCTAGTTTAGGAGCTATAGCCATTTTAAGATTTTGAATTTTTTTTTCTGGTGCATAATATGACCCCCGCAGACGCCTAGTTTAGGAGTTATAGCGATTTTAAAGTTTTGAATTTTCTTTTTTCCGGTGCATAATATGACCCCAGCAGACGCCTAGTTTAGGAGCTATAGCCATTTTAAGATTTTGAATTTTTTTTTCTGGTGCATAATATGACCCCCGCAGACGCCTAGTTTAGGAGTTATAGCGATTTTAAAGTTTTGAATTTTCTTTTTTCCGGTGCATAATATGACCAGCGCAGACGCCTAGTTTAGGAGTTATAGCGATTTTAAAGTTTTGAATTTTCTTTTTTTCGGTGCTTAATATGACCCCCGCAGACGCCTAGTTTAGGAGTTATAGCCATTTTAAGATTTTGAATTTTTTTTTCCGGTGCATAATATGACCCCCGCAGACGCCTAGTTTAGGAGTTATAGCGGTTTTAAAGTTCTGAATTTTCTTTTTTCCGGTGCATAATATGACCCCCGCAGACGCCTAGTTTAGGAGTTATAGCCATTTTAAGATTTTGAATTTTTTTTTCTGGTGCATAATATGACCCCCGCAGACGCCTAGTTTAGGAGTTATAGCGATTTTAAAGTTTTGAATTTTCTTTTTTCCGGTGCATAATATGACCCCCGCAGACGCCTAGTTTAGGAGTTATAGCCATTTTAAGATTTTGAATTTTTTTTTCTGGTGCATAATATGACCCCCGCAGACGCCTAGTTTAGGAGTTATAGCGGTTTTAAAGTTCTGAATTTTCTTTTTTCCGGTGCTTAATATGACCCCCGCAGACGCCTAGTTTTGGAGATATAGCCATTTTAAGATTTTGAATTTACTTTTTCCGGTGCATAATATGACCCTCGCAGACGCCTAGTTTAGGAGTTATAGCGATTTTAAAGTTTTGAATTTTCTTTTTTCCGGTGCATAATATGACCCCCGCAGACGCCTAGTTTAGGAGTTATAGCCATTTTAAGATTTTGAATTTTTTTTTCTGGTGCATAATATGACCCCCGCAGACGCCTAGTTTAGGAGTTATAGCGATTTTAAAGTTTTGAATTTTCTTTTTTCCGGTGCATAATATGACCCCCGCAGACGCCTAGTTTAGGAGTTATAGCGATTTTAAAGTTTTGAATTTTCTTTTTTTCGGTGCTTAATATGACCCCCGCAGACGCCTAGTTTAGGAGTTATAGCCATTTTAAGATTTTGAATTTTTTTCCGGTGCATAATATGACCCCCGCAGACGCCTAGTTTAGGAGTTATAGCGATTTTAAAGTTTTGAATTTTCTTTTTTCCGGTGCATAATATGACCACCGCAGACGCCTAGTTTAGGAGCTATAGCCATTTTAAGATTTTGAATTTTTTTTTCCGGTGCATAATATGACCCCCGCAGACACCTAGTTTATTAGTTATAGCGATTTTAAAGTTTTGAATTTTCTTTTTTCCGGTGCATAGTATGACCCCCGCAGACGCCTAGTTTGGGAGTTATAGCGATTTTAAAGTTTTGAATTTTCTTTTTTCCGGTGCTTAATATGACCCCCGCAGACGCCTAGTTTAGGAGTTATAGCCATTTTAAGATTTTGAATTTTTTTTTCTGGTGCATAATATGACCCCCGCAGACGCCTAGTTTAGGAGTTATAGCGATTTTAAAGTTTTGAATTTTCTTTTTTTCGGTGCTTAATATGACCCCCGCAGACGCCTAGTTTAGGAGTTATAGCCATTTTAAGATTTTGAATTTTTTTTCCGGTGCATAATATGACCCCCGCAGACGCCTAGTTTAGGAGTTATAGCGATTTTAAAGTTTTGAATTTTCTTTTTTCCGGTGCATAATATGACCCCCGCAGACGCCTAGTTTAGGAGTTATAGCGATTTTAAAGTTTTGAATTTTCTTTTTTTCGGTGCTTAATATGACCCCCGCAGACGCCTAGTTTAGGAGTTATAGCCATTTTAAGATTTTGAATTTTTTTTTCCGGTGCATAATATGACCCCCGCAGACGCCTAGTTTAGGAGTCATAGCGGTTTTAAAGTTTTGAATTTTCTTTTTTCCGGTGCTTAATATGACCCCCGCAGACGCCTAGTTTAGGAGTTATAGCCATTTTAAGATTTTGAATTTTTTTTCCGGTGCATAATATGACCCCCGCAGACGCCTAGTTTAGGAGTTATAGCGATTTTAAAGTTTTGAATTTTCTTTTTTCCGGTGCATAATATGACCCCCGCAGACGCCTAGTTTAGGAGCTATAGCCATTTTAAGATTTTGAATTTTTTTTTCCGGTGCATAATATGACCCCCGCAGACGCCTAGTTTAGGAGTTATAGCGATTTTAAAGTTTTGAATTTTCTTTTTTCCGGTGCATATTATGACCCCCGCAGACGCCTAGTTTAGGAGTTATAGCCATTTTAAGATTTTGAATTTTTTTTTCTGGTGCATAATATGACCCCCGCAGACGCCTAGTTTAGGAGTTATAGCGATTTTAAAGTTTTGAATTTTCTTTTTTTCGGTGCTTAATATGACCCCCGCAGACGCCTAGTTTAGGAGTTATAGCCATTTTAAGATTTTGAATTTTTTTTCCGGTGCATAATATGACCCCCGCAGACGCCTAGTTTAGGAGTTATAGCGATTTTAAAGTTTTGAATTTTCTTTTTTCCGGTGCATAATATGACCCCCGCAGACGCCTAGTTTAGGAGTTATAGCGATTTTAAAGTTTTGAATTTTCTTTTTTTCGGTGCTTAATATGACCCCCGCAGACGCCTAGTTTAGGAGTTATAGCCATTTTAAGATTTTGAATTTTTTTTTCCGGTGCATAATATGACCCCCGCAGACGCCTAGTTTAGGAGTCATAGCGGTTTTAAAGTTTTGAATTTTCTTTTTTCCGGTGCTTAATATGACCCCCGCAGACGCCTAGTTTAGGAGTTATAGCCATTTTAAGATTTTGAATTTTTTTTCCGGTGCATAATATGACCCCCGCAGACGCCTAGTTTAGGAGTTATAGCGATTTTAAAGTTTTGAATTTTCTTTTTTCCGGTGCATAATATGACCCCCGCAGACGCCTAGTTTAGGAGTTATAGCGATTTTAAAGTTTTGAATTTTCTTTTTTTCGGTGCTTAATATGACCCCCGCAGACGCCTAGTTTAGGAGTTATAGCCATTTTAAGATTTTGAATTTTTTTCCGGTGCATAATATGACCCCCGCAGACGCCTAGTTTAGGAGTTATAGCGATTTTAAAGTTTTGAATTTTCTTTTTTCCGGTGCATAATATGACCACCGCAGACGCCTAGTTTAGGAGCTATAGCCATTTTAAGATTTTGAATTTTTTTTTCCGGTGCATAATATGACCCCCGCAGACACCTAGTTTATTAGTTATAGCGATTTTAAAGTTTTGAATTTTCTTTTTTCCGGTGCATAGTATGACCCCCGCAGACGCCTAGTTTGGGAGTTATAGCGATTTTAAAGTTTTGAATTTTCTTTTTTCCGGTGCTTAATATGACCCCCGCAGACGCCTAGTTTAGGAGTTATAGCCATTTTAAGATTTTGAATTTTTTTTTCTGGTGCATAATATGACCCCCGCAGACGCCTAGTTTAGGAGTTATAGCGATTTTAAAGTTTTGAATTTTCTTTTTTTCGGTGCTTAATATGACCCCCGCAGACGCCTAGTTTAGGAGTTATAGCCATTTTAAGATTTTGAATTTTTTTTCCGGTGCATAATATGACCCCCGCAGACGCCTAGTTTAGGAGTTATAGCGATTTTAAAGTTTTGAATTTTCTTTTTTCCGGTGCATAATATGACCCCCGCAGACGCCTAGTTTAGGAGTTATAGCGATTTTAAAGTTTTGAATTTTCTTTTTTTCGGTGCTTAATATGACCCCCGCAGACGCCTAGTTTAGGAGTTATAGCCATTTTAAGATTTTGAATTTTTTTTTCCGGTGCATAATATGACCCCCGCAGACGCCTAGTTTAGGAGTCATAGCGGTTTTAAAGTTTTGAATTTTCTTTTTTCCGGTGCTTAATATGACCCCCGCAGACGCCTAGTTTAGGAGTTATAGCCATTTTAAGATTTTGAATTTTTTTTCCGGTGCATAATATGACCCCCGCAGACGCCTAGTTTAGGAGTTATAGCGATTTTAAAGTTTTGAATTTTCTTTTTTCCGGTGCATAATATGACCCCCGCAGACGCCTAGTTTAGGAGCTATAGCCATTTTAAGATTTTGAATTTTTTTTTCCGGTGCATAATATGACCCCCGCAGACGCCTAGTTTAGGAGTTATAGCGATTTTAAAGTTTTGAATTTTCTTTTTTCCGGTGCATATTATGACCCCCGCAGACGCCTAGTTTAGGAGTTATAGCGATTTTAAAGTTTTGAATTTTCTTTTTTCCGATGCTTAATATGACCCCCGCAGACGCTTAGTTTAGGAGTTATAGCCATTTTAAGATTTTGAATTTTTTTTTCTGGTGCATAATATGACCCCCGCAGACGCCTAGTTTAGGAGTTATAGTCATTTTAAGATTTTGAATTTTTTTTCCGGTGCATAATATGACCCCCGCAGACGTCTATTTTAGGAGTTATAGCGATTTTAAAGTTTTGAATTTTCTTTTTTCCGGCGCATAATATGACCCTCGCAGACGCCTAGTTTAGGAGTTATAGCGATTTTATAGTTTTGAATTTTCTTTTTTTCGGTGCTTAATATGACCCCCGCAGACGCCTAGTTTAGGAGTTATAGCCATTTTAAGATTTTGAATTTTTTTTTCCGGTGCATAATATGACCCCCGCAGACGCCTAGTTTAGGAGTTATAGCGATTTTAAAGTTTTGAATTTTCTTTTTTCCGGTGCTTAATATGACCCCCGCAGACGCCTAGTTTAGGAGTTATAGCCATTTTAAGGTTTTGAATTTTCTTTTTTCCGGTGCATAATATGACCCCCGCAGACGCCTAGTTTAGGAGTTATAGCGATTTTAAAGTTTTGAATTTTCTTTTTTCCGGTGCTTAATATGACCCCCGCAGACGCCTAGTTTAGGAGTTATAGCGGATTTAAAGTTTTGAATTTTCTTTTTTCCGGTGCTTAATATGACCCCCGCAGACGCCTAGATTAGGAGTTATAGCGATTTTAAAGTTTTGAATTTTCTTTTTTCCGGTGCATAATATGACCCCCGCAGACGCCTAGTTTAGGAGTTATAGCCATTTTAAGATTTTGAATTTTTTTTTCCGGTGCATCATATGACCCCCGCAGACGCCTAGTTTAGGAGTTATAGCGATTTTAAAGATTTGAATTTTCTTTTTTCCGGGGCATAATATGACCCCCGCAGACGCCTAGTTTAGGAGTTATAGCGATTTTAAAGTTTTGAATTTTCTTTTTTCCGGTGCTTAATATGACCCCCGCAGACGCCTAGTTTAGGAGTTATAGCCATTTTAAGATTTTGAATTTTTTTTTCCGGTGCATAATATGACCCCCGCAGACACCTAGTTTAGGAGTTATAGCGATTTTAAAGTTTTGAATTTTCTTTTTTCCGGTGCATAATATGACCCCCGCAGACGCCTAGTTTAGGAGTTATAGCGATTTTAAAGTTTTGAATTTTCTGTTTTCCGGTGCTTAATATGACCCCCGCAGACGCCTAGTTTAGGTGTTATAGCCATTTTAAGATTTTGAATTTTTTTTTCCGGTGCATAATATGACCCCCGCAGACGCCTAGTTTAGGAGTTATAGCTATTTTAAAGTTTTGAGTTTTCTTTTTTCCGGTGCATAATATGACCCCCGCAGACGCCTAGTTTAGGAGTTATAGCCATTTTAAGATTTTGAATTTTTTTTTCCGGTGCATAATATGACCCCCGCAGACGCCTAGTTTAGGAGTTATAGCTATTTTAAAGTTTTGAATTTTCTTTTTTCCGGTGCATAATATGACCCCCGCAGACGCCTAGTTTAGGAGCTATAGCCATATTAAGATTTTGAATTTTTTTTTCTGGTGTATAATATGACCCCCGCAGACGCCTAGTTTAGGAGTTATAGCGATTTTAAAGTTTTGAATTTTCTTTTTTCCGGTGCATAATATGACCCCCGCAGACGCCTAGTTTAGGAGTTATAGCGATTTTAAAGTTTTGAATTTTCTTTTTTTCGGTGCTTAATATGACCCCCGCAGACGCCTAGTTTAGGAGTTATAGCCATTTTAAGATTTTGAATTTTTTTTTCCGGTGCATAATATGACCCCCGCAGACGCCTAGTTTAGGAGTCATAGCGGTTTTAAAGTTTTGAATTTTCTTTTTTCCGGTGCTTAATATGACCCCCGCAGACGCCTAGTTTAGGAGTTATAGCCATTTTAAGATTTTGAATTTTTTTTCCGGTGCATAATATGACCCCCGCAGACGCCTAGTTTAGGAGTTATAGCGATTTAAAAGTTTTGAATTTTCTTTTTTCCGGTGCATAATATGACCCCCGCAGACGCCTAGTTAAGGAGCTATAGCCATTTTAAGATTTTGAATTTTTTTTTCCGGTGCATAATATGACCCCCGCAGACGCCTAGTTTAGGAGTTATAGCGATTTTAAAGTTTTGAATTTTCTTTTTTCCGGTGCATAATATGACCCCCGCAGACGCCTAGTTTAGGAGTTATAGCGATTTTAAAGTTTTGAATTTTCTTTTTTCCGGTGCTTAATATGACCCCCGCAGACGCCTAGTTTAGGAGTTATAGCCATTTTAAGATTTTGAATTTTTTTTTCTGGTGCATAATATGACCCCCGCAGACGCCAAGTTTAGGAGTTATAGCGATTTTAAAGTTTTGAATTTTCTTTTTTCCGGTGCATAATATGACCCCCGCAGACGCCTAGTTTAGGAGTTATAGCGATTTTAAAGTTTTGAATTTTCTTTTTTCCGGTGCATAATATGACCCCCGCAGACGCCTAGTTTAGGAGCTATAGCCATTTTAAGATTTTGAATTTTTTTTTCTGGTGCATAATATGACCCCCGCAGACGCCTAGTTTAGGAGTTATAGCGATTTTAAAGTTTTGAATTTTCTTTTTTCCGGTGCATAATATGACCCCCGCAGACGCCTAGTTTAGGAGTTATAGCGATTTTAAAGTTTTGAATTTTCTTTTTTTCGGTGCTTAATATGACCCCCGCAGACGCCTAGTTTAGGAGTTATAGCCATTTTAAGATTTTGAATTTTTTTTTCCGGTGCATAATATGACCCCCGCAGACGCCTAGTTTAGGAGTTATAGCGGTTTTAAAGTTCTGAATTTTCTTTTTTCCGGTGCTTAATATGACCCCCGCAGACGCCTAGTTTTGGAGATATAGCCATTTTAAGATTTTGAATTTACTTTTTCCGGTGCATAATATGACCCTCGCAGACGCCTAGTTTAGGAGTTATAGCGATTTTAAAGTTTTGAATTTTCTTTTTTCCGGTGCATAATATGACCCCCGCAGACGCCTAGTTTAGGAGTTATAGCGATTTTAAAGTTTTGAATTTTCTTTTTTCCGGTGCTTAATATGACCCCCGCAGACGCCTAGTTTAGGAGTTATAGCCATTTTAAGATTTTGAATTTTTTTCTGGTGCATAATATGACCCCCCCAGACGCCTAGTTTAGGAGTTATAGCGATTTTAAAGTTTTGAATTTTCTTTTTTCCGGTGCATAATATGACCCCCGCAGACGCCTAGTTTAGGAGTTATAGCGATTTTAAAGTTTTGAATTTTCTTTTTTTCGATGCTTAATATGACCCCCGCAGACGCCTAGTTTAGGAGTTATAGCATTTTAAGATTTTGAATTTTTTTTCCGGTGCATAATATGACCCCCGCAGACGCCTAGTTTAGGAGTTATAGCGATTTTAAAGTTTTGAATTTTCTTTTTTCCGGTGCATAATATGACCCCCGCAGACGCCTAGTTTAGGAGCTATAGCCATTTTAAGATTTTGAATTTTTTTTCCGGTGCATAATATGACCCCCGCAGACGCCTAGTTTAGGAGTTATAGCGATTTTAAAGTTTTGAATTTTCTTTTTTCCGGTGCATAATATGACCCCCGCAGACGCCTAGTTTAGGAGTTATAGCGATTTTAAAGTTTTGAATTTTCTTTTTTCCGGTGCATAATATGACCCCCGCAGACGCCTAGTTTAGGAGTTATAGCGATTTTAAAGTTTTGAATTTTCTTTTTTTCGGTGCTTAATATGACCCCCGCAGACGCCTAGTTTAGGAGTTATAGCGGTTTTAAAGTTCTGAATTTTCTTTTTTCCGGTGCTTAATATGACCCCCGCAGACGCCTAGTTTAGGAGCTATAGCCATTTTAAGATTTTGAATTTTTTTTCCGGTGCATAATATGACCCCCGCAGACGCCTAGTTTAGGAGTTATAGCGATTTTAAAGTTTTGAATTTTCTTTTTTCCGGTGCATAATATGACCCCCGCAGACGCCTAGTTTAGGAGTTATAGCCATTTTAAGATTTTGAATTTTTTTTTCTGGTGCATAATATGACCCCCGCAGACGCCTAGTTTAGGAGTTATAGCGATTTTAAAGTTTTGAATTTTCTTTTTTCCGGTGCATAATATGACCCCCGCAGACGCCTAGTTTAGGAGTTATAGCGATTTTAAAGTTTTGAATTTTCTTTTTTCCGGTGCATAATATGACCCCCGCAGACGCCTAGTTTAGGAGCTATAGCCATTTTAAGATTTTGAATTTTTTTTTCCGGTGCATAATATGACCCCCGCAGACGCCTAGTTTAGGAGTTATAGCGATTTTAAAGTTTTGAATTTTCTTTTTTCCGGTGCATAATATGACCCCCGCAGACGCCTAGTTTAGGAGTTATAGCGATTTTAAAGTTTTGAATTTTCTTTTTTCCGGTGCATAATATGACCCCCGCAGACGCCTAGTTTAGGAGTTATAGCGATTTTAAAGTTTTGAATTTTCTTTTTTCCGGTGCTTAATATAACCCCCGCAGACGCCTAGTTTAGGAGTTATAGCGATTTTAAAGTTTTGAATTTTCTTTTTTCCGGTGCATAATATGACCCCCGCAGACGCCTAGTTTAGGAGTTATAGCGATTTTAAAGTTTTGAATTTTCTTTTTTCCGGTGCTTAATATGACCCCCGCAGACGCCTAGTTTAGGAGTTATAGCGGTTTTAAAGTTTTGAATTTTCTTTTTTCCGGTGCATAATATGACCCCCGCAGACGCCTAGTTTAGGAGTTATAGCGATTTTAAAGTTTTGAATTTTCTTTTTTCCGGTGCATAATATGACCCCCGCAGACGCCTAGTTTAGGAGTTATAGCGATTTTAAAGTTTTGAATTTTCTTTTTTCCGGTGCTTAATATAACCCCCGCAGACGCCTAGTTTAGGAGTTATAGCGATTTTAAAGTTTTGAATTTTCTTTTTTCCGGTGCATAATATGACCCCCGCAGACGCCTAGTTTAGGAGTTATAGCGGTTTTAAAGTTCTGAATTTTCTTTTTTCCGGTGCTTAATATGACCCCCGCAGACGCCTAGTTTAGGAGCTATAGCCATTTTAAGACTTTGAATTATTTTTTCCGGTGCATAATATGACCCCCGCAGACGCCTAGTTTAGGAGTTATAGCGATTTTAAAGTTTTGAATTTTCTTTTTTCCGGTGCATAATATGACCCCCGCAGACGCCTAGTTTAGGAGTTATAGCCATTTTAAGATTTTGAATTTTTTTTTCTGGTGCATACTATGACCCCCGCAGACGCCTAGTTTAGGAGTTATAGCGATTTTAAAGTTTTGAATTTTCTTTTTTCCGGTGCATAATATGACCCCCGCAGACGCCTAGTTTAGGAGTTATAGCGATTTTAAAGTTTTGAATTTTCTTTTTTCCGGTGCATAATATGACCCCCGCAGACGCCTAGTTTAGGAGCTATAGCCATTTTAAGATTTTGAATTTTTTTTTCTGGTGCATAATATGACCCCCGCAGACGCCTAGTTTAGGAGTTATAGCGATTTTAAAGTTTTGAATTTTCTTTTTTCCGGTGCATAATATGACCCCCGCAGACGCCTAGTTTAGGAGTTATAGCGATTTTAAAGTTTTGAATTTTCTTTTTTTCGGTGCTTAATATGACCCCCGCAGACGCCTAGTTTAGGAGTTATAGCCATTTTAAGATTTTGAATTTTTTTTTCCGGTGCATAATATGACCCCCGCAGACGCCTAGTTTAGGAGTTATAGCGGTTTTAAAGTTCTGAATTTTCTTTTTTCCGGTGCTTAATATGACCCCGCAGACGCCTAGTTTTGGAGATATAGCCATTTTAAGATTTTGAATTTACTTTTTCCGGTGCATAATATGACCCTCGCAGACGCCTAGTTTAGGAGTTATAGCGATTTTAAAGTTTTGAATTTTCTTTTTTCCGGTGCATAATATGACCCCCGCAGACGCCTAGTTTAGGAGTTATAGCGGTTTTAAAGTTCTGAATTTTCTTTTTTCCGGTGCTTAATATGACCCCCGCAGACGCCTAGTTTTGGAGATATAGCCATTTTAAGATTTTGAATTTACTTTTTCCGGTGCATAATATGACCCTCGCAGACGCCTAGTTTAGGAGTTATAGCCATTTTAAGATTTTGAATTTTTTTTTCTGGTGCATAATATGACCCCCGCAGACGCCTAGTTTAGGAGTTATAGCGATTTTAAAGTTTTGAATTTTCTTTTTTCCGGTGCATAATATGACCCCCGCAGACGCCTAGTTTAGGAGTTATAGCGATTTTAAAGTTTTGAATTTTCTTTTTTCCGGTGCATAATATGACCCCCGCAGACGCCTAGTTTAGGAGCTATAGCCATTTTAAGATTTTGAATTTTTTTTTCCGGTGCATAATATGACCCCCGCAGACGCCTAGTTTAGGAGTTATAGCGATTTTAAAGTTTTGAATTTTCTTTTTTCCGGTGCATAATATGACCCCCGCAGACGCCTAGTTTAGGAGTTATAGCGATTTTAAAGTTTTGAATTTTCTTTTTTCCGGTGCTTAATATGACCCCGCAGACGCCTAGTTTAGGAGTTATAGCCATTTTAAGATTTTGAATTTTTTTTTCAGGTGCATAATATGACCCCCGCAGACGCCTAGTTTAGGAGTTATAGCGATTTTAAAGTTTTGAATTTTCTTTTTTCCGGTGCATAATATGACCCCCGCAGACGCCTAGTTTAGGAGTTATAGCGATTTTAAAGTTTTGAATTTTCTGTTTTCCGGTGCATAATATGACCCCCGCAGACGCCTAGTTTAGGAGCTATAGCCATTTTAAGATTTTGAATTTTTTTTTCCGGTGCATAATATGACCCCCGCAGACGCCTAGTTTAGGAGTTATAGCGGTTTTAAAGTTCTGAATTTTCTTTTTTCCGGTGCTTAATATGACCCCCGCAGACGCCTAGTTTTGGAGATATAGCCATTTTAAGATTTTGAATTTACTTTTTCCGGTGCATAATATGACCCTCGCAGACGCCTAGTTTAGGAGTTATAGCCATTTTAAGATTTTGAATTTTTTTTTCTGGTGCATAATATGACCCCCGCAGACGCCTAGTTTAGGAGTTATAGCGATTTTAAAGTTTTGAATTTTCTTTTTTCCGGTGCATAATATGACCCCCGCAGACGCCTAGTTTAGGAGTTATAGCGATTTTAAAGTTTTGAATTTTCTTTTTTCCGGTGCATAATATGACCCCCGCAGACGCCTAGTTTAGGAGCTATAGCCATTTTAAGATTTTGAATTTTTTTTTCCGGTGCATAATATGACCCCCGCAGACGCCTAGTTTAGGAGTTATAGCGATTTTAAAGTTTTGAATTTTCTTTTTTCCGGTGCATAATATGACCCCCGCAGACGCCTAGTTTAGGAGTTATAGCGATTTTAAAGTTTTGAATTTTCTTTTTTCCGGTGCTTAATATGACCCCCGCAGACGCCTAGTTTAGGAGTTATAGCCATTTTAAAATTTTGAATTTTTTTTTCTGGTGCATAATATGACCCCCGCAGACGCCTAGTTTAGGAGTTATAGCGATTTTAAAGTTTTGAATTTTCTTTTTTCCGGTGCATAATATGACCCCCGCAGACGCCTAGTTTATGAGTTATAGCGATTTTAAAGTTTTGAATTTTCTTTTTTCCGGTGCTTAATATAACCCCCGCAGACGCCTAGTTTAGGAGTTATAGCGGATTTAAAGTTTTGAATTTTCTTTTTTCCGGTGCTTAATATGACCCCCGCAGACGCCTAGTTTAGGAGTTATAGCGATTTTAAAGTTTTGAATTTTCTTTTTTCCGTTGCATAATATGACCCCCGCAGACGCCTAGTTTAGGAGTTATAGCCATTTTAAGATTTTGAATTTTTTTTTCCGGTGCATAATATGACCCCCGCAGACACCTAGTGTAGGAGTTATAGCGATTTTAAAGTTTTGAATTTTCTTTTTTCCGGTGCATAATATGACCCCCGCAGACGCCTAGTTTAGGAGTTATAGCGATTTTAAAGTTTTGAATTTTCTTTTTTCCGTTGCATAATATGACCCCCGCAGACGCCTAGTTTAGGAGTTATAGCCATTTTAAGATTTTGAATTTTTTTTTTCCGGTGCATAATATGACCCCCGCAGACGCCTAGTTTAGGAGTTATAGCGATTTTAAAGTTTTGAATTTTCTTTTTTCCGGTGCTTAATATGACCCCCGCAGACGCCTAGTTTAGGAGTTATAGCCATTTTAAGATTTTGAATTTTTTTTTCCGGTGCATAATATGACCCCCGCAGACACCTAGTTTAGGAGTTATAGCGATTTTAAAGTTTTGAATTTTCTTTTTTCCGGTGCATAATATGACCCCCGCAGACGCCTAGTTTAGGAGTTATAGCGATTTTAAAGTTTTGAATTTTCTTTTTTCCGGTGCTTAATATGACCCCCGCAGACGCCTAGTTTAGGTGTTATAGCCATTTTAAGATTTTGAATTTTTTTTTCCGGTGCATAATATGACCCCCGCAGACGCCTAGTTTAGGAGTTATAGCTATTTTAAAGTTTTGAATTTTCTTTTTTCCGGTGCATAATATGACCCCCGCAGACGCCTAGTTTAGGAGTTATAGCGGTTTTAAAGTTTTGAATTTTTTTTTCCGGTGCATAATATGACCCCCGCAGACGCCTAGTTTAGGAGTTATAGCGATTTTAAAGTTTTGAATTTTCTTTTTTCCGGTGCTTAAAATGACCCCCGCAGACGACAAGTTTAGGAGTTATAGCGATTTTTAAGTTTTGAATTTTGTTTTTTCCGGTGCTTAATATGACCCCCGCAGACGCCTAGTTTAGGAGTTATAGCCATTTTAAGATTTTGAATTTTTTTTTCTGGTGCATAATATGACCCCCGCAGACGCCTAGTTTAGGAGTTATAGCGATTTTAAAGTTTTGAATTTTCTTTTTTCCGGTGCATAATATGACCCCCGCAGACGTCTAGTTTAGGAGTTATAGCGATTTTAAAGTTTTGAATTTTCTTTTTTTCGGTGCTTAATATGACCCCCGCAGACGCCTAGTTTAGGAGCTATAGCCATTTTAAGATTTTGAATTTTTTTTCCGGTGCATAATATGACCCCCGCAGACGCCTAGTTTAGGAGTTATAGCGATTTTAAAGTTTTGAATTTTCTTTTTTCCGGTGCATAATATGACCCCCGCAGACGCCTAGTTTAGGAGCTATAGCCATTTTAAGATTTTGAATTTTTTTTCCGGTGCATAATATGACCCCCGCAGACGCCTAGTTTAGGAGTTATAGCGATTTTAAAGTTTTGAATTTTCTTTTTTCCGGTGCGTAATATGACCCCCGCAGACGTCTAGTTTAGGAGTTATAGCGATTTTAAAGTTTTGAATTTTCTTTTTTTCGATGCTTAATATGACCCCCGCAGACGCCTAGTTTAGGAGTTATAGCGATTTTAAAGTTTTGAATTTTCTTTTTTCCGGTGCATAATATGACCCCCGCAGACGCCTAGTTTAGGAGCTATAGCCATTTTAAGATTTTGAATTTTTTTTCAGGTGCATAATATGACCCCCGCAGACGCCTAGTTTAGGAGTTATAGCGATTTTAAAGTTTTGAATTTTCTTTTTTCCGGTGCATAATATGACCCCCGCAGACGCCTAGTTTAGGAGTTATAGCGATTTTAAAGTTTTGAATTTTCTTTTTTCCGGTGCATAATATGACCCCCGCAGACGCCTAGTTTAGGAGTTATAGCGATTTTAAAGTTTTGAATTTTCTTTTTTTCGGTGCTTAATATGACCCCCGCAGACGCCTAGTTTAGGAGTTATAGCGGTTTTAAAGTTCTGAATTTTCTTTTTTCCGGTGCTTAATATGACCCCCGCAGACGCCTAGTTTAGGAGCTATAGCCATTTTAAGATTTTGAATTTTTTTTCCGGTGCATAATATGACCCCCGCAGACGCCTAGTTTAGGAGTTATAGCGATTTTAAAGTTTTGAATTTTCTTTTTTCCGGTGCATAATATGACCCCCGCAGACGCCTAGTTTAGGAGTTATAGCCATTTTAAGATTTTGAATTTTTTTTTCTGGTGCATAATATGACCCCCGCAGACGCCTAGTTTAGGAGTTATAGCGATTTTAAAGTTTTGAATTTTCTTTTTTCCGGTGCATAATATGACCCCCGCAGACGCCTAGTTTAGGAGTTATAGCGATTTTAAAGTTTTGAATTTTCTTTTTTCCGGTGCATAATATGACCCCCGCAGACGCCTAGTTTAGGAGCTATAGCCATTTTAAGATTTTGAATTTTTTTTTCTGGTGCATAATATGACCCCCGCAGACGCCTAGTTTAGGAGTTATAGCGATTTTAAAGTTTTAAATTTTCTTTTTTCCGGTGCATAATATGACCCCCGCAGACGCCTAGTTTAGGAGTTATAGCGATTTTAAAGTTTTGAATTTTCTTTTTTCCGGTGCATAATATGACCCCCGCAGACGCCTAGTTTAGGAGCTATAGCCATTTTAAGATTTTGAATTTTTTTTTCTGGTGCATAATATGACCCCCGCAGACGCCTAGTTTAGGAGTTATAGCGATTTTAAAGTTTTGAATTTTCTTTTTTCCGGTGCATAATATGACCCCCGCAGACGCCTAGTTTAGGAGTTATAGCGATTTTAAAGTTTTGAATTTTCTTTTTTTCGGTGCTTAATATGACCCCCGCAGACGCCTAGTTTAGGAGTTATAGCCATTTTAAGATTTTGAATTTTTTTTTCCGGTGCATAATATGACCCCCGCAGACGCCTAGTTTAGGAGTTATAGCGGTTTTAAAGTTCTGAATTTTCTTTTTTCCGGTGCTTAATATGACCCCCGCAGACGCCTAGTTTTGGAGATATAGCCATTTTAAGATTTTGAATTTACTTTTTCCGGTGCATAATATGACCCTCGCAGACGCCTAGTTTAGGAGTTATAGCGATTTTAAAGTTTTGAATTTTCTTTTTTCCGGTGCATAATATGACCCCCGCAGACGCCTAGTTTAGGAGTTATAGCGATTTTAAAGTTTTGAATTTTCTTTTTTCCGGTGCTTAATATGACCCCCGCAGACGCCTAGTTTAGGAGTTATAGCCATTTTAAGATTTTGAATTTTTTTTTCTGGTGCATAATATGACCCCCGCAAACGCCTAGTTTAGGAGTTATAGCGATTTTAAAGTTTTGAATTTTCTTTTTTTCGGTGCTTAATATGACCCCCGCAGACGCCTAGTTTAGGAGTTATAGCGGTTTTAAAGTTCTGAATTTTCTTTTTTCCGGTGCTTAATATGACCCCCGCAGACGCCTAGTTTTGGAGATATAGCCATTTTAAGATTTTGAATTTACTTTTTCCGGTGCATAATATGACCCTCGCAGACACCTAGTTTAGGAGTTATAGCCATTTTAAGATTTTGAATTTTTTTTCTGGTGCATAATATGACCCCCGCAGACGCCTAGTTTAGGAGTTATAGCGATTTTAAAGTTTTGAATTTTCTTTTTTCCGGTGCATAATATGACCCCCGCAGACGCCTAGTTTAGGAGTTATAGCGATTTTAAAGTTCTGAATTTTCTTTTTTCCGGTGCTTAATATGACCCCCGCAGACGCCTAGTTTTGGAGATATAGCCATTTTAAGATTTTGAATTTACTTTTTCCGGTGCATAATATGACCCTCGCAGACACCTAGTTTAGGAGTTATAGCCATTTTAAGATTTTGAATTTTTTTTCTGGTGCATAATATGACCCCCGCAGACGCCTAGTTTAGGAGTTATAGCGATTTTAAAGTTTTGAATTTTCTTTTTTCCGGTGCATAATATGACCCCCGCAGACGCCTAGTTTAGGAGCTATAGCCATTTTAAGATTTTGAATTTTTTTTTCTGGTGCATAATATGACCCCCGCAGACGCCTAGTTTAGGAGTTATAGCGATTTTAAAGTTTTGAATTTTCTTTTTTCCGGTGCATAATATGACCCCCGCAGACGCCTAGTTTAGGAGCTATAGCCATTTTAAGATTTTGAATTTTTTTTTCTGGTGCATAATATGACCCCCGCAGACGCCTAGTTTAGGAGTTATAGCGATTTTAAAGTTTTGAATTTTCTTTTTTCCGGTGCATAATATGACCCCCGCAGACGCCTAGTTTAGGAGTTATAGCGATTTTAAAGTTTTGAATTTTCTTTTTTTCGGTGCTTAATATGACCCCCGCAGACGCCTAGTTTAGGAGTTATAGCCATTTTAAGATTTTGAATTTTTTTTTCCGGTGCATAATATGACCCCCGCAGACGCCTAGTTTAGGAGTTATAGCGGTTTTAAAGTTCTGAATTTTCTTTTTTCCGGTGCTTAATATGACCCCCGCAGACGCCTAGTTTTGGAGATATAGCCATTTTAAGATTTTGAATTTACTTTTTCCGGTGCATAATATGACCCTCGCAGACGCCTAGTTTAGGAGTTATAGCGATTTTAAAGTTTTGAATTTTCTTTTTTCCGGTGCATAATATGACCCCCGCAGACGCCTAGTTTAGGAGTTATAGCGATTTTAAAGTTTTGAATTTTCTTTTTTCCGGTGCTTAATATGACCCCCGCAGACGCCTAGTTTAGGAGTTATAGCCATTTTAAGATTTTGAATTTTTTTTTCTGGTGCATAATATGACCCCCGCAAACGCCTAGTTTAGGAGTTATAGCGATTTTAAAGTTTTGAATTTTCTTTTTTTCGGTGCTTAATATGACCCCCGCAGACGCCTAGTTTAGGAGTTATAGCGGTTTTAAAGTTCTGAATTTTCTTTTTTCCGGTGCTTAATATGACCCCCGCAGACGCCTAGTTTTGGAGATATAGCCATTTTAAGATTTTGAATTTACTTTTTCCGGTGCATAATATGACCCTCGCAGACACCTAGTTTAGGAGTTATAGCCATTTTAAGATTTTGAATTTTTTTTCTGGTGCATAATATGACCCCCGCAGACGCCTAGTTTAGGAGTTATAGCGATTTTAAAGTTTTGAATTTTCTTTTTTCCGGTGCATAATATGACCCCCGCAGACGCCTTGTTTAGGAGTTATAGCGATTTTAAAGTTTTGAATTTTCTTTTTTCCGGTGCATAATATGACCCCCGCAGACGCCTAGTTTAGGAGCTATAGCCATTTTAAGATTTTGAATTTTTTTTTCCGGTGCATAATATGACCCCCGCAGACGCCTAGTTTAGGAGTTATAGCGATTTTAAAGTTTTGAATTTTCTTTTTTCCGGTGCATAATATGACCCCCGCAGACGCCTAGTTTAGGAGTTATAGCGATTTTAAAGTTTTGAATTTTCTTTTTTCCGGTGCTTAATATGACCCCGCAGACGCCTAGTTTAGGAGTTATAGCCATTTTAAGATTTTGAATTTTTTTTTCTGGTGCATAATATGACCCCCGCAGACGCCTAGTTTAGGAGTTATAGCGATTTTAAAGTTTTGAATTTTCTTTTTTCCGGTGCATAATATGACCCCCGCAGACGCCTAGTTTAGGAGTTATAGCGATTTTAAAGTTTTGAATTTTCTTTTTTCCGGTGCATAATATGACCCCCGCAGACGCCTAGTTTAGGAGCTATAGCCATTTTAAGATTTTGAATTTTTTTTTCCGGTGCATAATATGACCCCCGCAGACGCCTAGTTTAGGAGTTATAGCGGTTTTAAAGTTCTGAATTTTCTTTTTTCCGGTGCTTAATATGACCTCCGCAGACGCCTAGTTTTGGAGATATAGCCATTTTAAGATTTTGAATTTACTTTTTCCGGTGCATAATATGACCCTCGCAGACGCCTAGTTTAGGAGTTATAGCCATTTTAAGATTTTGAATTTTTTTTTCTGGTGCATAATATGACCCCCGCAGACGCCTAGTTTAGGAGTTATAGCGATTTTAAAGTTTTGAATTTTCTTTTTTCCGGTGCATAATATAACCCCCGCAGACGCCTAGTTTAGGAGTTATAGCGGATTTAAAGTTTTGAATTTTCTTTTTTCCGGTGCTTAATATGACCCCCGCAGACGCCTAGTTTAGGAGTTATAGCGATTTTAAAGTTTTGAATTTTCTTTTTTCCGGTGCATAATATGACCCCCGCAGACGCCTAGTTTAGGAGTTATAGCCATTTTAAGATTTTGAATTTTTTTTTCTGGTGCATAATATGACCCCCGCAGACGCCTAGTTTAGGACTTATAGCGATTTTAAAGTTTTGAATTTTCTTTTTTCCGGTGCATAATATGACCCCCGCAGACGCCTAGTTTAGGAGTTATAGCGATTTTAAAGTTTTGAATTTTCTTTTTTCCTGTGCTTAATATAACCCCCGCAGACGCCTAGTTTAGGAGTTATAGCGGATTTAAAGTTTTGAATTTTCTTTTTTCCGGTGCTTAATATGACCCCCGCAGACGCCTAGTTTAGGAGTTATAGCGATTTTAAAGTTTTGAATTTTCTTTTTTCCGGTGCATAATATGACCCCCGCAGACGCCTAGTTTAGGAGTTATAGCGATTTTAAAGTTTTGAATTTTCTTTTTTCCGTTGCTTAATATGACCCCCGCAGACGCCTAGTTTAGGAGTTATAGCCATTTTAAGATTTTGAATTTTTTTTTCCGGTGCATAATATGACCCCCGCAGACACCTAGTTTAGGAGTTATAGCGATTTTAAAGTTTTGAATTTTCTTTTTTCCGGTGCATAATATGACCCCCGCAGACGCCTAGTTTAGGAGTTATAGCGATTTTAAAGTTTTGAATTTTCTTTTTTCCGGTGCATAATATGACCCCCGCAGACGCCTAGTTTAGGAGCTATAGCCATTTTAAGATTTTGAATTTTTTTTTCCGGTGCATAATATGACCCCCGCAGACGCCTAGTTTAGGAGTTATAGCGATTTTAAAGTTTTGAATTTTCTTTTTTCCGGTGCATAATATGACCCCCGCAGACGCCTAGTTTAGGAGTTATAGCGATTTTAAAGTTTTGAATTTTCTTTTTTCCGGTGCTTAATATGACCCCCGCAGACGCCTAGTTTAGGAGTTATAGCCATTTTAAGATTTTGAATTTTTTTTTCTGGTGCATAATATGACCCCCGCAGACGCCTAGTTTAGGACTTATAGCGATTTTAAAGTTTTGAATTTTCTTTTTTCCGGTGCATAATATGACCCCCGCAGACGCCTAGTTTAGGAGTTATAGCGATTTTAAAGTTTTGAATTTTCTTTTTTCCTGTGCTTAATATAACCCCCGCAGACGCCTAGTTTAGGAGTTATAGCGGATTTAAAGTTTTGAATTTTCTTTTTTCCGGTGCTTAATATGACCCCCGCAGACGCCTAGTTTAGGAGTTATAGCGATTTTAAAGTTTTGAATTTTCTTTTTTCCGGTGCATAATATGACCCCCGCAGACGCCTAGTTTAGGAGTTATAGCGATTTTAAAGTTTTGAATTTTCTTTTTTCCGTTGCTTAATATGACCCCCGCAGACGCCTAGTTTAGGAGTTATAGCCATTTTAAGATTTTGAATTTTTTTTTCCGGTGCATAATATGACCCCCGCAGACACCTAGTTTAGGAGTTATAGCGATTTTAAAGTTTTGAATTTTCTTTTTTCCGGTGCATAATATGACCCCCGCAGACGCCTAGTTTAGGAGTTATAGCGATTTTAAAGTTTTGAATTTTCTTTTTTCCGTTGCATAATATGACCCCCGCAGACGCCTAGTTTAGGAGTTATAGCCATTTTAAGATTTTGAATTTTTTTTTCCGGTGCATAATATGACCCCCGCAGACGCCTAGTTTAGGAGTTATAGCGATTTTAAAGTTTTGAATTTTCTTTTTTCCGGTGCTTAATATGACCCCCGCAGACGCCTAGTTTAGGAGTTATAGCCATTTTAAGATTTTGAATTTTTTTTTCCGGTGCATAATATGACCCCCGCAGACACCTAGTTTAGGAGTTATAGCGATTTTAAAGTTTTGAATTTTCTTTTTTCCGGTGCATAATATGACCCCCGCAGACGCCTAGTTTAGGAGTTATAGCGATTTTAAAGTTTTGAATTTTCTTTTTTCCGGTGCTTAATATGACCCCCGCAGACGCCTAGTTTAAGTGTTATAGCCATTTTAAGATTTTGATTTTTTTTTTCCGGTGCATAATATGACCCCCGCAGACGCCTAGTTTAGGAGTTATAGCGATTTTAAAGTTTTGAATTTTCTTTTTTCCGGTGCTTAAAATGACCCCCGCAGACGACAAGTTTAGGAGTTATAGCGATTTTAAAGTTTTGAATTTTCTTTTTTCCGGTGCTTAAAATGACCCCCGCAGACGACAAGTTTAGGAGTTATAGCGATTTTTAAGTTTTGAATTTTGTTTTTTCCGGTGCTTAATATGACCCCCGCAGACGTCTAGTTTAGGAGTTATAGCGATTTTAAAGTTTTGAATTTTCTTTTTTTCGGTGCTTAATATGACCCCCGCAGACGCCTAGTTTAGGAGTTATAGCCATTTTAATATTTTGAATTTTTTTTTCCGGTGCATAATATGACCCCCGCAGACGCCTAGTTTAGGAGTTATAGCGATTTTAAAGTTTTGAATTTTCTTTTTTCCGGTGCATAATATGACCCCCGCAGACGTCTAGTTTAGGAGTTATAGCGATTTTAAAGTTTTGAATTTTCTTTTTTTCGGTGCTTAATATGACCCCCGCAGACGCCTAGTTTAGGAGTTATAGCCATTTTAAGCTTTTGAATTTTTTTTTCCGGTGCATAATATGACCCCCGCAGACACCTAGTTTAGGAGTTATAGCGATTTTAAAGTTTTGAATTTTCTTTTTTCCGGTGCATAATATGACCCCCGCAGACACCTAGTTTAGGAGTTATAGCGATTTTAAAGTTTTGAATTTTCTTTTTTCCGGTGCATAATATGACCCCCGCAGACGCCTAGTTTAGGAGTTATAGCGATTTTAAAGTTTTGAATTTTCTTTTTTTCGGTGCTTAATATGACCCCCGCAGACGCCTAGTTTTGGAGATATAGCCATTTTAAGATTTTGAATTTACTTTTTCCGGTGCATAATATGACCCCCGCAGACGCCTAGTTTAGGAGTTATAGCGATTTTAAAGTTTTGAATTTTCTTTTTTCCGGTGCTTAATATGACCCCCGCAGACGCCTAGTTTAGGAGTTATAGCCATTTTAAGATTTTGAATTTTTTTTTCCGGTGCATAATATGACCCCCGCAGACGCCTAGTTTAGGAGTTATAGCGATTTTAAAGTTTTGAATTTTCTTTTTTCCGGTGCATAATATGACCCCCGCAGACGCCTAGTTTAGGAGTTATAGCGATTTTAAAGTTTTGAATTTTCTTTTTTTCGGTGCTTAATATGACCCCCGCAGACGCCTAGTTTTGGAGATATAGCCATTTTAAGATTTTGAATTTACTTTTTCCGGTGCATAATATGACCCTCGCAGACGCCTAGTTTAGGAGTTATAGCGATTTTAAAGTTTTGAATTTTCTTTTTTTCGGTGCTTAATATGACCCCCGCAGACGCCTAGCTTAGGAGTTATAACGATTTTAAAGTTTTGAATTTTCCTTTTTCCGGTGCATAATATGACCCCCGCAGACGCCTAGTTTAGGAGTTATAGCGATTTTAAAGTTTTGAATTTTCTTTTTTCCGGTGCTTAATATGACCCCCGCAGACGCCTAGTTTAGGAGTTATAGCGATTTTAAAGTTTTGAATTTTCTTTTTTCCGGTGCATAATATGACCCCCGCAGACGCCTAGTTTAGGAGTTATAGCGATTTTAAAGTTTTGAATTTTCTTTTTTCCGGTGCATAATATGACCCCCGCAGACGCCTAGTTTAGGAGTTATAGCGATTTTAAAGTTTTGAATTTTCTTTTTTTCGGTGCTTAATATGACCCCCGCAGACGCCTAGTTTAGGAGTTATAGCCATTTTAAGATTTTGAATTTTTTTTTTTCGGTGCATAATATGACCCCCGCAGACGCCTAGTTTAGGAGTTATAGCGATTTTAAAGTTTTGAATTTCCTTTTTTCCGGTGCATAATATGACCCCCGCAGACGCCGAGTTTAGGAGTTATAGCGATTTTAAAGTTTTGAATTTTCTTTTTTCCGGTGCATAATATGACCCCCGCAGACGCCTAGTTTAGGAGTTATACCGATTTTAAAGTTTTGAATTTTCTTTTTTCCGTTGCATAATATGACCCCCGCAGACGCCTAGTTTAGGAGTTATAGCCATTTTAAGATTTTGAATTTTTTTTCCGGTGCATAATATGACCCCCGCAGACGCCTAGTTTAGGAGTTATAGCGATTTTAAAGATTTGAATTTTCTTTTTTCCGGTGCATAATATGACCCCCGCAGACGCCTAGTTTAGGAGTTATAGCGATTTTAAAGTTTTGAATTTTCTTTTTTCCGGTGCTTAATATGACCCCCGCAGACGCCTAGTTTAGGAGTTATAGCCATTTTAAGATTTTGAATTTTTTTTTCCGGTGCATAATATGACCCCCGCAGACGCCTAGTTTAGAAGTTATAGCGATTTTAAAGTTTTGAATTTTCTTTTTTCCGGTGCAAAATATGACCCCCGCAGACGCCTAGTTTAGGAGTTATAGCGATTTTAAAGTTTTGAATTTTCTTTTTTTCGGTGCTTAATATGACCCCCGCAGACGCCTAGTTTAGGAGTTATAGCCATTTTAAGATTTTGAATTTTTTTTTCCGGTGCATAATATGACCCCCGCAGACGCCTAGTTTAGGAGTTATAGCGATTTTAAAGTTTTGAATTTTCTTTTTTCCGGTGCATAAACTGACCCCCGCAGACACCTAGTTTAGGAGTTATAGCGATTTTAAAGTTTTGAATTTTCTTTTTTCCGGTGCATAATATGACCCCCGCAGACGCCTAGTTTAGGAGTTATAGCCATTTTAAGATTTTGAATTTTTTTTTCCGGTGCATAATATGACCCCCGCAGACCCCTAGTTTAGGAGTTATAGCGGTTTTAAAGTTTTGAATTTTCTTTTTTCCGGTGCTTAATATGACCCCCGCAGACGCCTAGTTTAGGAGTAATAGCCATTTTAAGATTTGGCATTTTTTTTTCCGGTGCATAATATGACCCCCGCAGACGCCTAGTTTAGGAGTTATAGCGATTTTAATGTTTTGAATTTTTTTTTCCGGTGCATAATATGACCCCCGCAGACGCCTAGTTTAGGAGTTATAGCGATTTTAAAGTTTTGAATTTTCTTTTTTCCGGTGCATAATATGACCCCCGCAGACGCCTAGTTTAGGAGTTATAGCGATTTTAAAGTTTTGAATTTTCTTTTTTCCGGTGCATAATATGGCCCCCGCAGACGCCTAGTTTAGGAGTTATAGCGATTTTAAAGTTTTGAATTTTCTTTTTTTCGGTGCTTAATATGACCCCCGCAGACGCCTAGTTTCGGAGTTATAGTCATTTTAAGATTTTGAATTTTTTTTTCCGGTGCATAATATGACCCCCGCAGACGTCTAGTTTAGGAGTTATAGCGATTTTAAAGATTTGAATTTTCTTTTTTCCGGTGCATAATATGACCCCCGCAGACGCCTAGTTTAGGAGTTATAGCGATTTTAAAGTTTTGAATTTTCTTTTTTCCGGTGCATATTTGACCCCCGCAGACGCCTAGTTTAGGAGTTATAGCGATTTTAAAGTTTTGAATTTTCTTTTTTCCGGTGCATAATATGACCCCCGCAGACGCCTAGTTTAGGAGTTATAGCGATTTTAAAGTTTTGAATTTTCTTTTTTTCGGTGCTTAATATGACCCCCGCAGACGCCTAGTTTAGGAGTTATAGTCATTTTAAGATTTTGAATTTTTTTTTCCGGTGCATAATATGACCCCCGCAGACGTCTAGTTTAGGAGTTATAGCGATTTTAAAGTTTTGAATTTTTTTTTTTCCGGTGCATAATATGACCCCCGCAGACGCCTAGTTTAGGAGTTATAGCGATTTTAAAGTTTTGAATTTTCTTTTTTCCGGTGCTTAATATGACCCCCGCAGACGCCTAGTTTAGGAGTTATAGCCATTTTAAGATTTTGAATTTTTTTTTCCGGTGCATAATATGACGCCTAGTTTAGGAGTTATAGCGATTTTAAAGTTTTGAATTTTCTTTTTTCCGGTGCATAATATGACCCCCGCAGACGCCTAGTTTAGGAGTTATAGCGATTTTAAAGTTTTGAATTTTCTTTTTTCCGGTGCATAATATGACCCCCCCAGAGGCGTAGTTTAGGAGTTATAGCCATTTTAAGATTTTGAATTTTTTTTTCCGGTGCATAATATGACCCCCGCACACGCCTAGTTTAGGAGTTATAGCCATTTTAAAGTTTTGAATTTTTTTTTTTCGGTGCTTAATATGACCCCCGCAGACGCCTAGTTTAGGAGTTATAGCCATTTTAAGATTTTGAATTTTTTTTTCCGGTGCATAATATGACCCCCGCAGACGCCTAGTTTAGGAGTTATAGCCATTTTAAAGTTTTGAATTTTCTTTTTTTCGGTGCATAATATGACCCCCGCAGACGCCTAGTTTAGGAGTTATAGCGATCTTAAAGTTTTGAATTTTCTTTTTTTCGGTGCTTAATATGACCCCCGCAGACGCCTAGTTTAGGAGTTATAGCGATTTTAAAGTTTTGAATTTTCTTTTTTCCGGTGCATAATATGACCCCCGCAGACGCCTAGTTTAGGAGTTATAGCGATTTTAAAGTTTTGAATTTTCTTTTTTTCGGTGCTTAATATGACCCCCGCAGACGCCTAGTTTAGGAGTTATAGCCATTTTAAGATTTTGAATTTTTTTTTCCGGTGCATAATATGACCCCCGCAGACGCCTAGTTTAGGAGTTATAGCGATTTTAAAGTTTTGAATTTTCTTTTTTCCGGTGCATAATATGACCCCCGCAGACGCCTAGTTTAGGAGTTATAGCCATTTTAAGATTTTGAATTTTTTTTTCCGGTGCATAATATGACCCCCGCAGACGCCTAGTTTAGGAGTTATAGCGATTTTAAAGTTTTGAATTTTCTTTTTTCCGGTGCTTAATATGACCCCCGCAGATGCCTAGTTTAGGAGTTATAGCCATTTTAAGATTTTGAATTTTTTTTCTGGTGCATAATATGACCCCCGCAGACGCCTAGTTAAGGAGTTATAGCGATTTTAAAGTTTTGAATTTTCTTTTTTCCGGTGCATAATATGACCCCCGCACACGCCTAGTTTAGGAGTTATAGCGATTTTAAAGTTTTGAATTTTTTTTTTTCGGTGCTTAATATGACCCCCGCAGACGCCTAGTTTAGGAGTTATAGCCATTTTAAGATTTTGAATTTTTTTTCCGGTGCATAATATGACCCCCGCAGACGCCTAGTTTAGGAGTTATAGCGATTTTAAAGTTTTGAATTTTCTTTTTTCCGGTGCATAATATGACCCCCGCAGACGCCTAGTTTAGGAGTTATAGCCATTTTAAAGTTTTGAATTTTCTTTTTTCCGGTGCATAATATGACCCCCGCACACGCCTAGTTTAGGAGTTATTTTAAAGTTTTGAATTTTTTTTTTTTCGGTGCTTAATATGACCCCCGCAGACGCCTAGTTTAGGAGTTATAGCCATTTTAAGATTTTGAATTTTTTTTCTGGTGCATAATATGACCCCCGCAGACGCCTAGTTTAGGAGTTATAGCGATTTTAAAGTTTTGAATTTTCTTTTTTCCGGTGCATAATATGACCCCCGCAGACGCCTAGTTTAGGAGTTATAGCCATTTTAAAGTTTTGAATTTTCTTTTTTTCGGTGCATAATATGACCCCCGCAGACGCCTAGTTTAGGAGTTATAGCGGATTTAAAGTTTTGAATTTTCTTTTTTCCGGTGCTTAATATGACCCCCGCAGACGCCTAGTTTAGGAGTTATAGCCATTTTAAGATTTTGAATTTTTTTTTCTGGTGCATAATATGACCCCCGCAGACGCCTAGTTTAGGAGTTATAGCGATTTTAAAGTTTTGAATTTTCTTTTTTCCGGTGCATAATATGACCCCCGCAGACGCCTAGTTTAGGAGTTATAGCGATTTTAAAGTTTTGAATTTTCTTTTTTTCGGTGCTAAATATGACCCCCGCAGACGCCTAGTTTAGGAGTTATAGCCATTTTAAGATTTTGAATTTTTTTTTCCGGTGCATAATATGACCCCCGCAGACGCCTAGTTTAGGAGTTATAGCGATTTTAAAGTTTTGAATTTTCTTTTTTCCGGTGCATAATATGACCCCAGCAGACGCCTAGTTTAGGAGTTATAGCCATTTTAAGATTTTGAATTTTTTTTTCCGGTGCATAATATGACCCCCGCAGACGCCTAGTTTAGGAGTTATAGCGATTTTAAAGTTTTGAATTTTCTTTTTTTCGGTGCTTAATGTGACCCCCGCAGACGCCTAGTTTAGGAGTTATAGCGATTTTAAAGTTTTGAATTTTCTTTTTTTCGGTGCATAATATGACCCCCGCAGACGCCTAGTTTAGGAGTTATAGCCATTTTAAGATTTTGAATTTTTTTTCCGGTGCATAATATGACCCCCGCAGACGCCTAGTTTAGGAGTTATAGCGATTTTAAAGTTTTGAATTTTCTTTTTTTCGGTGCATAATATGACCCCCGCAGACGCCTAGTTTAGGAGTTATAGCCATTTTAAGATTTTGAATTTTTTTTTCCGGTGCATAATATGACCCCCGCAGACGCCTAGTTTAGGAGTTATAGCGATTTTAAAGTTTTGAATTTTCTTTTTTTCGGTGCTTAATATGACCCCCGCAGACGCCTAGTTTAGGAGTTATAGCGATTTTAAAGTTTTGAATTTTCTTTTTTCCGGTGCTTAATATGACCCCCGCAGACGCCTAGTTTAGGAGTTATAGCGATTTTAAAGTTTTGAATTTTCTTTTTTCCGGTGCATAATATGACCCCCGCAGACGCCTAGTTTAGGAGTTATAGCGGTTTTAAAGTTTTGAATTTTCTTTTTTTCGGTGCTTAATATGACCCCCGCAGACGCCTAGTTTAGGAGTTATAGCCATTTTAAGATTTTGAATTTTTTTTTCCGGTGCATAATATGACCCCCGCAGACGCCTAGTTTAGGAGTTATAGCGATTTTAAAGTTTTGAATTTTCTTTTTTCCGGTGCATAATATGACCCCCGCAGACGCCTAGTTTAGGAGTTATAGCGATTTTAAAGTTTTGAATTTTCTTTTTTTCGGTGCTTAATATGACCCCCGCAGACGCCTAGTTTAGGAGTTATAGCCATTTTAAGATTTTGAATTTTTTTTTCCGGTGCATAATATGACCCCCGCAGACGCCTAGTTTAGGAGTTATAGCGGTTTTAAAGTTTTGAATTTTCTTTTTCCGGTGCTTAATATGACCCCCGCAGACGCCTAGTTTAGGAGTTATAGCCATTTTAAGATTTTGAATTTTTTTTTCCGGTGCATAATATGACCCCCGCAGACGCCTAGTTTAGGAGTTATAGCGATTTTAAAGTTTTGAATTTTCTTTTTTCCGGTGCATAATATGACCCCCGCAGACGCCTAGTTTAGGAGTTATAGCCATTTTAAGATTTTGAATTTTTTTTTCCGGTGCATAATATGACCCCCGCAGACGCCTAGTTTAGGAGTTATAGCGATTTTAAAGTTTTGAATTTTCTTTTTTCCGGTGCTTAATATGACCCCCGCAGACGCCTAGTTTAGGAGTTATAGCCATTTTAAGATTTTGAATTTTTTTTTCCGGTGCATAATATGACCCCCGCAGACGCCTAGTTTAGGAGTTATAGCTATTTTAAAGTTTTGAATTTTCTTTTTTCCGGTGCTTAATATGACCCCCGCAGACGCCTAGTTTAGGAGTTATAGCGGTTTTAAAGTTTTGAATTTTCTTTTTTCCGTTGCTTAATATGACCCCGGCAGATGCCTAGTTTAGGAGTTATAGCCATTTTAAGATTTTGAATTTTTTTTTCCGGTGCATAATATGGGGTCCGCAGACGCCTAGTTTAGGAGTTATAGCGATTTTAAAGTTTTGAATTTTCTTTTTTCCGGTGCATAATATGACCCCCGCAGACGCCTAGTTTAGGAGTTATAGCCATTTTAAGATTTTGAATTTTTTTTTCCGGTGCATAATATGACCCCCGCAGACGCCTAGTTTAGGAGTTATAGCTATTTTAAAGTTTTGAATTTTCTTTTTTCCGGTGCTTAATATGACCCCCGCAGACGCCTAGTTTAGGAGTTATAGCTATTTTAAAGTTTTGAATTTTCTTTTTTCCGGTGCTTAATATGACCCCCGCAGACGCCTAGTTTAGGAGTTATAGCGATTTTAAAGTTTTGAATTTTCTTTTTTCCGGTGCATAATATGACCCCCGCAGACGCCTAGTTTAGGAGTTATAGCGGTTTTAAAGTTTTGAATTTTCTTTTTTCCGGTGCATAATATGACCCCCGCAGACGCCTAGTTTAGGAGTTATAGCGGTTTTAAAGTTTTGAATTTTCTTTTTTCCGGTGCATAATATGACCCCCGCAGACGCCTAGTTTAGGAGTTATAGCGATTTTAAAGTTTTGAATTTTCTTTTTTCCGGTGCTTAATATGACCCCCGCAGACGCCTAGTTTAGGAGTTATAGCCATTTTAAGATTTTGAATTTTTTTTTCCGGTGCATAATATGACCCCCGCAGACGCCTAGTTTAGGAGTTATAGCTATTTTAAAGTTTTGAATTTTCTTTTTTCCGGTGCTTAATATGACCCCCGCAGACGCCTAGTTTAGGAGTTATAGCGGTTTTAAAGTTTTGAATTTTCTTTTTTCCGTTGCTTAATATGACCCCGGCAGATGCCTAGTTTAGGAGTTATAGCCATTTTAAGATTTTGAATTTTTTTTTCCGGTGCATAATATGGGGTCCGCAGACGCCTAGTTTAGGAGTTATAGCGATTTTAAAGTTTTGAATTTTCTTTTTTCCGGTGCATAATATGACCCCCGCAGACGCCTAGTTTAGGAGTTATAGCCATTTTAAGATTTTGAATTTTTTTTTCCGGTGCATAATATGACCCCCGCAGACGCCTAGTTTAGGAGTTATAGCTATTTTAAAGTTTTGAATTTTCTTTTTTCCGGTGCTTAATATGACCCCCGCAGACGCCTAGTTTAGGAGTTATAGCGATTTTAAAGTTTTGAATTTTCTTTTTTCCGGTGCATAATATGACCCCCGCAGACGCCTAGTTTAGGAGTTATAGCGGTTTTAAAGTTTTGAATTTTCTTTTTTCCGGTGCATAATATGACCCCCGCAGACGCCTAGTTTAGGAGTTATAGCGGTTTTAAAGTTTTGAATTTTCTTTTTTCCGGTGCATAATATGACCCCCGCAGACGCCTAGTTTAGGAGTTATAGCGATTTTAAAGTTTTGAATTTTCTTTTTTCCGGTGCTTAATATGACCCCCGCAGACGCCTAGTTTAGGAGTTATAGCCATTTTAAGATTTTGAATTTTTTTTTCCGGTGCATAATATGACCCCCGCAGACGCCTAGTTTAGGAGTTATAGCTATTTTAAAGTTTTGAATTTTCTTTTTTCCGGTGCTTAATATGACCCCCGCAGACGCCTAGTTTAGGAGTTATAGCGGTTTTAAAGTTTTGAATTTTCTTTTTTCCGTTGCTTAATATGACCCCGGCAGATGCCTAGTTTAGGAGTTATAGCCATTTTAAGATTTTGAATTTTTTTTTCCGGTGCATAATATGACCCCCGCAGACGCCTAGTTTAGGAGTTATATCCATTTTAAGATTTTGAATTTTTTTTTCCGGTGCATAATATGACCCCCGCAGACGCCTAGTTTAGGAGTTATAGCGGTTTTAAAGTTTTGAATTTTCTTTTTTCCGGTGCTTAATATGACCCCCGCAGACGCCTAGTTTAGGAGTTATAGCCATTTTAAGATTTTGAATTTTTTTTTCCGGTGCATAATATGACCCCCGCAGACGCCTAGTTTAGGAGTTATAGCGATTTTAAAGTTTTGAATTTTCTTTTTTCCGGTGCTTAATATGACCCCCGCAGACGCCTAGTTTAGGAGTTATAGCCATTTTAAGATTTTGAATTTTTTTTTCTGGTGCATAATATGACCCCCGCAGACGCCTAGTTTAGGAGTTATAGCGATTTTAAAGTTTTGAATTTTCTTTTTTCCGGTGCTTAATATGACCCCCGCAGACGCCTTGTTTAGGAGTTATAGCCATTTTAAGATTTTGAATTTTTTTTTTCCGGTGCATAATATGACTCCCGCAGACGCCTAGTTTAGGAGTTATAGCGATTTTAAAGTTTTGAATTTTCTTTTTTTCGGTGCTTAATATGACCCCTGCAGACGCCTAGTTTAGGAGTTATAGCCATTTTAAGATTTTGAATTTTTTTTTCTGGTGCATAATATGACCCCCGCAGACGCCTAGTTTAGGAGTTATAGCGATTTTTAAGTTTTGAATTTTCTTTTTTCCGGTGCTTAATATGACCCCCACAGACGCCTAGTTTAGGAGTTATAGCGATTTTAAAGTTTTGAATTTTCTTTTTTCCGGTGCATAATATGACCCCCGCAGACGCCTAGTTTAGGAGTTATATCCATTTTAAGATTTTGAATTTTTTTTTCCGGTGCATAATATGACCCCCACTGACGCCTAGTTTAGGAGTTATAGCGATTTTAAAGTTTAGAATTTTCTTTTTTCCGGTGCATAATATGACCCCCGCAGACGCCTAGTTTAGGAGTTATAGCCATTTTAAGATTTTGAATTTTTTTTTCCGGTGCATAATATGACCCCCGCAGACGCCTAGTTTAGGAGTTATAGCGGTTTTAAAGTTTTGAATTTTCTTTTTTCCGGTGCTTAATATGACCCCCGCAGACGCCTAGTTTAGGAGTTATACCCATTTTAAGATTTTGAATTTTTTTTTCCGGTGCATAATATGACCCCCGCAGACGCCTAGTTTAGGAGTTATAGCGATTTTAAAGTTTTGAATTTTCTTTTTTCCGTTGCATAATATGACCCCCGCAGACGCCTAGTTTAGGAGTTATAGCCATTTTAAGATTTTGAATTTTTTTTTCCGGTGCATAATATGACCCCCGCAGACGCCTAGTTTAGGAGTTATAGCGATTTTAAAGTTTTGAATTTTCTTTTTTTCGGTGCTTAATATGACCCCCGCAGACGCCTAGTTTAGGAGTTATAGCCATTTTAAGATTTTGAATTTTTTTTTCCGGTGCATAGTATGACCCCCGCAGACGCCTAGTTTAGGAGTTATAGCGGTTTTAAAGTTTTGAATTTTCTTTTTTCCGGTGCTTAATATGACCCCCGCAGACGCCTAGTTTAGGAGTTATAGCGATTTTAAAGTTTTGAATTTTCTTTTTTCCGGTGCATAATATGACCCCCGCAGACGCCTAGTTTAGGAGTTATAGCCATTTTAAGATTTTGAATTTTTTTTTCTGGTGCATGATATGACCCCCGCAGACGCCTAGTTTAGGAGTTATAGCGATTTTAAAGTTTTGAATTTTCTTTTTTCCGGTGCATAATATGACCCCCGCAGACGCCTAGTTTAGGAGTTATAGCGATTTTAAAGTTTTGAATTTTCTTTTTTTCGCAGACGCCTAGTTTAGGAGTTATAGCCATTTTGAGATTTTGAATTTTTTTTTCCGGTGCATAATATGACCCCCGCAGACGCCTAGTTTAGGAGTTATAGTCATTTTAAGATTTTGAATTTTTTTTTCCGGTGCATAATATGACCCCCGCAGACGCCTAGTTTAGGAGTTATAGCGATTTTAAAGTTTTGAATTTTCTTTTTTTCGGTGCTTAATATGACCCCCGCAGACGCCTAGTTTAGGAGTTATAGCCATTTTAAGATTTTGAATTTTTTTTTCCGGTGCATAATATGACCCCCGCAGACGCCTAGTTTAGGAGTTATAGCGGTTTTAAAGTTTTGAATTTTCTTTTTTCCGGTGCTTAATATGACCCCCGCAGACGCCTAGTTTAGGAGTTATAGCGATTTTAAAGTTTTGAATTTTCTTTTTTCCGGTGCATAATATGACCCCCGCAGACGCCTAGTTTAGGAGTTATAGCGATTTTAAAGTTTTGAATTTTCTTTTTTTCGCAGACGCCTAGTTTAGGAGTTATAGCCATTTTAAGATTTTGAATTTTTTTTTTCCGGTGCATAATATGACCCCCGCAGACGCCTAGTTTAGGAGTTATAGTCATTTTAAGATTTTGAATTTTTTTTTCCGGTGCATAATATGACCCCCGCAGACGCCTAGTTTAGGAGTTATAGCGATTTTAAAGTTTTGAATTTTCTTTTTTCCGGTGCATAATATGACCCCCGCAGACGCCTAGTTTAGGAGTTATAGCCATTTTAAGATTTTGAATTTTTTTTTCTGGTGCATAATATGACCCCCGCAGACGCCTAGTTTAGGAGTTATAGCGATTTTAAAGTTTTGAATTTTCTTTTTTCCGGTGCTTAATATGACCCCCGCAGACGCCTAGTTTAGGAGTTATAGCGATTTTAAAGTTTTGAATTTTCTTTTTTCCGGTGCATAATATGACCCCCGCAGACGCATAGTTTAGGAGTTATAGTCATTTTAAGATTTTGAATTTTTTTTTCCGGTGCATAATATGACCCCCGCAGACGCCTAGTTTAGGAGTTATAGCGATTTTAAAGTTATGAATTTTCTTTTTTTCGGTGCTTAATATGACCCCCGCAGACGCCTAGTTTAGGAGTTATAGCGGTTTTAAAGTTTTGAATTTTTTTTTTCCGGTGCTTAATATGCCCCCGCAGACGCCTAGTTTAGGAGTTATAGCCATTTTAAGATTTTGAATTTTTTTTCCGGTGCATAATATGACCCCCGCAGACGCCTAGTTTAGGAGTTATAGCGATTTTAAAGTTTTGAATTTTCTTTTTTCCGGTGCATAATATGACCCCCGCAGACGCCTAGTTTAGGAGTTATAGCCATTTTAAGATTTTGAATTTTTTTTTCTGGTGCATAATATGACCCCCGCAGACGCCTAGTTTAGGAGTTATAGCGATTTTAAAGTTTTGAATTTTCTTTTTTCCGGTGCTTAATATGACCCCCGCAGACGCCTAGTTTAGGAGTTATAGCCATTTTAAGATTTTGAATTTTTTTTTCCGGTGCATAATATGACCCCCGCAGACGCCTAGTTTAGGAGTTATAGCGATTTTAAAGTTATGAATTTTCTTTTTTTCGGTGCTTAATATGACCCCCGCAGACGCCTAGTTTAGGAGTTATAGCGGTTTTAAAGTTTTGAATTTTTTTTTTCCGGTGCTTAATATGCCCCCGCAGACGCCTAGTTTAGGAGTTATAGCCATTTTAAGATTTTGAATTTTTTTTCCGGTGCATAATATGACCCCCGCAGACGCCTAGTTTAGGAGTTATAGCGATTTTAAAGTTTTGAATTTTCTTTTTTCCGGTGCATAATATGACCCCCGCAGACGCCTAGTTTAGGAGTTATAGCCATTTTAAGATTTTGAATTTTTTTTTCTGGTGCATAATATGACCCCCGCAGACGCATAGTTTAGGAGTTATAGTCATTTTAAGATTTTGAATTTTTTTTTCCGGTGCATAATATGACCCCCGCAGACGCCTAGTTTAGGAGTTATAGCGATTTTAAAGTTATGAATTTTCTTTTTTTCGGTGCTTAATATGACCCCCGCAGACGCCTAGTTTAGGAGTTATAGCGGTTTTAAAGTTTTGAATTTTTTTTTTCCGGTGCTTAATATGCCCCCGCAGACGCCTAGTTTAGGAGTTATAGCCATTTTAAGATTTTGAATTTTTTTTCCGGTGCATAATACGACCCCCGCAGACGCCTAGTTTAGGAGTTATAGCGATTTTAAAGTTTTGAATTTTCTTTTTTCCGGTGCATAATATGACCCCCGCAGACGCCTAGTTTAGGAGTTATAGCGGTTTTAAAGTTTTGAATTTTCTTTTTTCCGGTGCATAATATGACCCCCGCAGACGCATAGTTTAGGAGTTATAGTCATTTTAAGATTTTGAATTTTTTTTTCCGGTGCATAATATGACCCCCGCAGACGCCTAGTTTAGGAGTTATAGCGATTTTAAAGTTTTGAATTTTCTTTTTTCCGGTGCATAATATGACCCCCGCAGACGCCTAGTTTAGGAGTTATAGCCATTTTAAGATTTTGAATTTTTTTTTCTGGTGCATAATATGACCCCCGCAGACGCATAGTTTAGGAGTTATAGTCATTTTAAGATTTTGAATTTTTTTTTCCGGTGCATAATATGACCCCCGCAGACGCCTAGTTTAGGAGTTATAGCGATTTTAAAGTTATGAATTTTCTTTTTTTCGGTGCTTAATATGACCCCCGCAGACGCCTAGTTTAGGAGTTATAGCGGTTTTAAAGTTTTGAATTTTTTTTTTCCGGTGCTTAATATGCCCCCGCAGACGCCTAGTTTAGGAGTTATAGCCATTTTAAGATTTTGAATTTTTTTTCCGGTGCATAATATGACCCCCGCAGACGCCTAGTTTAGGAGTTATAGCGATTTTAAAGTTTTGAATTTTCTTTTTTCCGGTGCATAATATGACCCCCGCAGACGCCTAGTTTAGGAGTTATAGCGGTTTTAAAGTTTTGAATTTTCTTTTTTCCGGTGCATAATATGACCCCCGCAGACGCCTAGTTTAGGAGTTATAGCCATTTTAAGATTTTGAATTTTTTTTCCGGTGCATAATATGACCCCCGCAGACGCCTAGTTTAGGAGTTATAGCGATTTTAAAGTTTTGAATTTTCTTTTTTCCGGTGCATAATATGACCCCCGCAGACGCCTAGTTTAGGAGTTATAGCCATTTTAAGATTTTGAATTTTTTTTTCTGGTGCATAATATGACCCCCGCAGACGCCTAGTTTAGGAGTTATAGCGATTTTAAAGTTTTGAATTTTCTTTTTTCCGGTGCTTAATATGACCCCCGCAGACGCCTAGTTTAGGAGTTATAGCGATTTTAAAGTTTTGAATTTTCTTTTTTCCGGTGCTTAATATGACCCCCGCAGACGCCTAGTTTAGGAGTTATAGCGATTTTAAAGTTTTGAATTTTCTTTTTTCCGGTGCATAATATGACCCCCGCAGACGCCTAGTTTAGGAGTTATAGCGATTTTAAAGTTTTGAATTTTCTTTTTTTCGCAGACGCCTAGTTTAGGAGTTATTGCCATTTTAAGATTTTGAATTTTTTTTTTCCGGTGCATAATATGACCCCCGCAGACGCCTAGTTTAGGAGTTATAGTCATTTTAAGATTTTGAATTTTTTTTTCCGGTGCATAATATGACCCCCGCAGACGCCTAGTTTAGGAGTTATAGCGATTTTAAAGTTTTGAATTTTCTTTTTTCCGGTGCATAATATGACCCCCGCAGACGCCTAGTTTAGGAGTTATAGCCATTTTAAGATTTTGAATTTTTTTTTCTGGTGCATAATATGACCCCCGCAGACGCCTAGTTTAGGAGTTATAGCGATTTTAAAGTTTTGAATTTTCTTTTTTCCGGTGCTTAATATGACCCCCGCAGACGCCTAGTTTAGGAGTTATAGCGATTTTAAAGTTTTGAATTTTCTTTTTTCCGGTGCATAATATGACCCCCGCAGACGCATAGTTTAGGAGTTATAGTCATTTTAAGATTTTGAATTTTTTTTTCCGGTGCATAATATGACCCCCGCAGACGCCTAGTTTAGGAGTTATAGCGATTTTAAAGTTATGAATTTTCTTTTTTTCGGTGCTTAATATGACCCCCGCAGACGCCTAGTTTAGGAGTTATAGCGGTTTTAAAGTTTTGAATTTTTTTTTTCCGGTGCTTAATATGCCCCCGCAGACGCCTAGTTTAGGAGTTATAGCCATTTGAAGATTTTGAATTTTTTTTCCGGTGCATAATATGACCCCCGCAGACGCCTAGTTTAGGAGTTATAGCGATTTTAAAGTTTTGAATTTTCTTTTTTCCGGTGCATAATATGACCCCCGCAGACGCCTAGTTTAGGAGTTATAGCCATTTTAAGATTTTGAATTTTTTTTTCTGGTGCATAATATGACCCCCGCAGACGCCTAGTTTAGGAGTTATAGCGATTTTAAAGTTTTGAATTTTCTTTTTTCCGGTGCTTAATATGACCCCCGCAGACGCCTAGTTTAGGAGTTATAGCGATTTTAAAGTTTTGAATTTTCTTTTTTCCGGTGCATAATATGACCCCCGCAGACGCCTAGTTTAGGAGTTATAGCCATTTTAAGATTTTGAATTTTTTTTTCCGGTGCATAATATGACCCCCGCAGACGCCTAGTTTAGGAGTTATAGCGATTTTAAAGTTTTGAATTTTCTTTTTTCCGGTGCATAATATGACCCCCGCAGACGCCTAGTTTAGGAGTTATAGCGATTTTAAAGTTTTGAATTTTCTTTTTTCCGGTGCATAATATGACCCCCGCAGACGCCTAGTTTAGGAGTTATAGTCATTTTAAGATTTTGAATTTTTTTTTCCGGTGCATAATATGACCCCTGCAGACGCCTAGTTTAGGAGTTATAGCGATTTTAAAGTTTTGAATTTTCTTTTTTCCGGTGCTTAATATGACCCCCGCAGACGCCTAGTTTAGAAGTTATAGCGATTTTAAAGTTTTGAATTTTCTTTTTTCCGGTGCATAATATGACCCCCGCAGACGCCTAGTTTAGGAGTTATAGTCATTTTAAGATTTTGAATTTTTTTTTCCGGTGCATAATATGACCCCTGCAGACGCCTAGTTTAGGAGTTATAGCGATTTTAAAGTTTTGAATTTTCTTTTTTTCGGTGCTTAATATGACCCCCGCAGACGCCTAGTTTAGGAGTTATAGCCATTTTAAGACTTTGAATTTTTTTTTCCGGTGCATAATATGACCCCCGCAGACGCCTAGTTTAGGAGTTATAGCGATTTTAAAGTTTTGAATTTTCTTTTTTCCGGTGCTTAATATGACCCCCGCAGACGCCTAGTTTAGGAGTTATAGCGATTTTAAAGTTTAGAATTTTCTTTTTTCCGGTGCATAATATGACCCCCGCAGACGCCTAGTTTAGGAGTTATAGTCATTTTAAGATTTTGAATTTTTTTTTCCGGTGCATAATATGACCCCTGCAGACGCCTAGTTTAGGAGTTATAGCGATTTTAAAGTTTTGAATTTTCTTTTTTTCGGTGCTTAATATGACCCCCGCAGACGCCTAGTTTAGGAGTTATAGCCATTTTAAAGTTTTGAATTTTCTTTTTTCCGGTGCATAATATGACCCCCGCAGACGCCTAGTTTAGGAGTTATAGTCATTTTAAGATTTTGAATTTTTTCTTCCGGTGCATAATATGACCCCTGCAGACGCCTAGTTTAGGAGTTATAGCGATTTTAAAGTTTTGAATTTTCTTTTTTCCGGTGCATAATATGACCCCCGCAGACGCATAGTTTAGGAGTTATAGCGATTTTAAAGTTTTGAATTTTCTTTTTTCCGGTGCATAATATGACCCCCGCAGACGCCTAGTTTAGGAGTTATAGTCATTTTAAGATTTTGAATTTTTTTTTCCGGTGCATAATATGACCCCTGCAGACGCCTAGTTTAGGAGTTATAGCGATTTTAAAGTTTTGAATTTTCTTTTTTCCGGTGCTTAATATGACCCCAGCAGACGCCTAGTTTAGAAGTTATAGCGATTTTAAAGTTTTGAATTTTCTTTTTTCCGGTGCATAATATGACCCCCGCAGACGCCTAGTTTAGGAGTTATAGTCATTTTAAGATTTTGAATTTTTTTTTCCGGTGCATAATATGACCCCTGCAGACGCCTAGTTTAGGAGTTATAGCGATTTTAAAGTTTTGAATTTTCTTTTTTTCGGTGCTTAATATGACCCCCGCAGACGCCTAGTTTAGGAGTTATAGCCATTTTAAGATTTTGAATTTTTTTTTCCGGTGCATAATATGACCCCCGCAGACGCCTAGTTTAGGAGTTATAGCGATTTTAAAGTTTTGAATTTTCTTTTTTCCGGTGCTTAATATGACCCCCGCAGACGCCTAGTTTAGGAGTTATAGCGATTTTAAAGTTTTGAATTTTCTTTTTTCCGGTGCATAATATGACCCCCGCAGACGCCTAGTTTAGGAGTTATAGTCATTTTAAGATTTTGAATTTTTTTTTCCGGTGCATAATATGACCCCTGCAGACGCCTAGTTTAGGAGTTATAGCGATTTTAAAGTTTTGAATTTTCTTTTTTTCGGTGCTTAATATGACCCCCGCAGACGCCTAGTTTAGGAGATATAGCCATTTTAAGATTTTGAATTTTTTTTTCCGGTGCATAATATGACAGCCGCAGACGCCTAGTTTAGGAGTTATAGCGGTTTTAAAGTTTTGAATTTCCTTTTTTCCGGTGCTTAATATGACCCCCGCAGACGCCTAGTTTAGGAGTTATAGCGATTTTAAAGTTTTGAATTTTCTTTTTTCCGGTGCATAATATGACCCCCGCAGACGCCTAGTTTAGGAGTTATAGCCATTTTAAGATTTTGAATTTTTTTTTCTGGTGCATAATATGACCCCCGCAGACGCCTAGTTTAGGAGTTATAGCGATTTTAAAGTTTTGAATTTTCTTTTTTCCGGTGCATAATATGACCCCCGCAGACGCCTAGTTTAGGAGTTATAGCGATTTTAAAGTTTTGAATTTTCTTTTTTTCGGTGCTTAATATGACCCCCGCAGACGCCTAGTTTAGGAGTTATAGCCATTTTAAGATTTTGAATTTTTTTTTCCGGTGTATAATATGACCCCCGCAGACGCCTAGTTTAGGAGTTATAGCGGTTTTAAAGTTTTGAATTTTCTTTTTTCCGGTGCTTAATATGACCCCGGAAGATGCCTAGTTTAGGAGTTATAGCCATTTTAAGATTTTGAATTTTTTTTTCCGGTGCATAATATGACCCCCGCAGACGCCTAGTTTAGGAGTTATAGCGATTTTAAAGTTTCGAATTTTCTTTTTTCCGGTGCATAATATGACCCCCGCAGACGCCTAGTTTAGGAGTTATAGCGATTTTAAAGTTATGAATTTTCTTTTTTTCGGTGCTTAATATGACCCCCGCAGACGCCTAGTTTAGGAGTTATAGCGGTTTTAAAGTTTTGAATTTTTTTTTTCCGGTGCTTAATATGCCCCCGCAGACGCCTAGTTTAGGAGTTATAGCCATTTTAAGATTTTGAATTTTTTTTCCGGTGCATAATATGACCCCCGCAGACGCCTAGTTTAGGAGTTATAGCGATTTTAAAGTTTTGAATTTTCTTTTTTCCGGTGCATAATATGACCCCCGCAGACGCCTAGTTTAGGAGTTATAGCCATTTTAAGATTTTGAATTTTTTTTTCTGGTGCATAATATGACCCCCGCAGACGCATAGTTTAGGAGTTATAGTCATTTTAAGATTTTGAATTTTTTTTTCCGGTGCATAATATGACCCCCGCAGACGCCTAGTTTAGGAGTTATAGCGATTTTAAAGTTATGAATTTTCTTTTTTTCGGTGCTTAATATGACCCCCGCAGACGCCTAGTTTAGGAGTTATAGCGGTTTTAAAGTTTTGAATTTTTTTTTTCCGGTGCTTAATATGCCCCCGCAGACGCCTAGTTTAGGAGTTATAGCCATTTTAAGATTTTGAATTTTTTTTCCGGTGCATAATACGACCCCCGCAGACGCCTAGTTTAGGAGTTATAGCGATTTTAAAGTTTTGAATTTTCTTTTTTCCGGTGCATAATATGACCCCCGCAGACGCCTAGTTTAGGAGTTATAGCGGTTTTAAAGTTTTGAATTTTCTTTTTTCCGGTGCATAATATGACCCCCGCAGACGCATAGTTTAGGAGTTATAGTCATTTTAAGATTTTGAATTTTTTTTTCCGGTGCATAATATGACCCCCGCAGACGCCTAGTTTAGGAGTTATAGCGATTTTAAAGTTTTGAATTTTCTTTTTTCCGGTGCATAATATGACCCCCGCAGACGCCTAGTTTAGGAGTTATAGCCATTTTAAGATTTTGAATTTTTTTTTCTGGTGCATAATATGACCCCCGCAGACGCATAGTTTAGGAGTTATAGTCATTTTAAGATTTTGAATTTTTTTTTCCGGTGCATAATATGACCCCCGCAGACGCCTAGTTTAGGAGTTATAGCGATTTTAAAGTTATGAATTTTCTTTTTTTCGGTGCTTAATATGACCCCCGCAGACGCCTAGTTTAGGAGTTATAGCGGTTTTAAAGTTTTGAATTTTTTTTTTCCGGTGCTTAATATGCCCCCGCAGACGCCTAGTTTAGGAGTTATAGCCATTTTAAGATTTTGAATTTTTTTTCCGGTGCATAATATGACCCCCGCAGACGCCTAGTTTAGGAGTTATAGCGATTTTAAAGTTTTGAATTTTCTTTTTTCCGGTGCATAATATGACCCCCGCAGACGCCTAGTTTAGGAGTTATAGCGGTTTTAAAGTTTTGAATTTTCTTTTTTCCGGTGCATAATATGACCCCCGCAGACGCCTAGTTTAGGAGTTATAGCCATTTTAAGATTTTGAATTTTTTTTCCGGTGCATAATATGACCCCCGCAGACGCCTAGTTTAGGAGTTATAGCGATTTTAAAGTTTTGAATTTTCTTTTTTCCGGTGCATAATATGACCCCCGCAGACGCCTAGTTTAGGAGTTATAGCCATTTTAAGATTTTGAATTTTTTTTTCTGGTGCATAATATGACCCCCGCAGACGCCTAGTTTAGGAGTTATAGCGATTTTAAAGTTTTGAATTTTCTTTTTTCCGGTGCTTAATATGACCCCCGCAGACGCCTAGTTTAGGAGTTATAGCGATTTTAAAGTTTTGAATTTTCTTTTTTCCGGTGCTTAATATGACCCCCGCAGACGCCTAGTTTAGGAGTTATAGCGATTTTAAAGTTTTGAATTTTCTTTTTTCCGGTGCATAATATGACCCCCGCAGACGCCTAGTTTAGGAGTTATAGCGATTTTAAAGTTTTGAATTTTCTTTTTTTCGCAGACGCCTAGTTTAGGAGTTATAGCCATTTTAAGATTTTGAATTTTTTTTTTCCGGTGCATAATATGACCCCCGCAGACGCCTAGTTTAGGAGTTATAGTCATTTTAAGATTTTGAATTTTTTTTTCCGGTGCATAATATGACCCCCGCAGACGCCTAGTTTAGGAGTTATAGCGATTTTAAAGTTTTGAATTTTCTTTTTTCCGGTGCATAATATGACCCCCGCAGACGCCTAGTTTAGGAGTTATAGCCATTTTAAGATTTTGAATTTTTTTTTCTGGTGCATAATATGACCCCCGCAGACGCCTAGTTTAGGAGTTATAGCGATTTTAAAGTTTTGAATTTTCTTTTTTCCGGTGCTTAATATGACCCCCGCAGACGCCTAGTTTAGGAGTTATAGCGATTTTAAAGTTTTGAATTTTCTTTTTTCCGGTGCATAATATGACCCCCGCAGACGCATAGTTTAGGAGTTATAGTCATTTTAAGATTTTGAATTTTTTTTTCCGGTGCATAATATGACCCCCGCAGACGCCTAGTTTAGGAGTTATAGCGATTTTAAAGTTATGAATTTTCTTTTTTTCGGTGCTTAATATGACCCCCGCAGACGCCTAGTTTAGGAGTTATAGCGGTTTTAAAGTTTTGAATTTTTTTTTTCCGGTGCTTAATATGCCCCCGCAGACGCCTAGTTTAGGAGTTATAGCCATTTTAAGATTTTGAATTTTTTTTCCGGTGCATAATATGACCCCCGCAGACGCCTAGTTTAGGAGTTATAGCGATTTTAAAGTTTTGAATTTTCTTTTTTCCGGTGCATAATATGACCCCCGCAGACGCCTAGTTTAGGAGTTATAGCCATTTTAAGATTTTGAATTTTTTTTTCTGGTGCATAATATGACCCCCGCAGACGCCTAGTTTAGGAGTTATAGCGATTTTAAAGTTTTGAATTTTCTTTTTTCCGGTGCTTAATATGACCCCCGCAGACGCCTAGTTTAGGAGTTATAGCGATTTTAAAGTTTTGAATTTTCTTTTTTCCGGTGCATAATATGACCCCCGCAGACGCCTAGTTTAGGAGTTATAGCCATTTTAAGATTTTGAATTTTTTTTTCCGGTGCATAATATGACCCCCGCAGACGCCTAGTTTAGGAGTTATAGCGATTTTAAAGTTTTGAATTTTCTTTTTTCCGGTGCATAATATGACCCCCGCAGACGCCTAGTTTAGGAGTTATAGCGATTTTAAAGTTTTGAATTTTCTTTTTTCCGGTGCATAATATGACCCCCGCAGACGCCTAGTTTAGGAGTTATAGTCATTTTAAGATTTTGAATTTTTTTTTCCGGTGCATAATATGACCCCTGCAGACGCCTAGTTTAGGAGTTATAGCGATTTTAAAGTTTTGAATTTTCTTTTTTCCGGTGCTTAATATGACCCCCGCAGACGCCTAGTTTAGAAGTTATAGCGATTTTAACGTTTTGAATTTTCTTTTTTCCGGTGCATAATATGACCCCCGCAGACGCCTAGTTTAGGAGTTATAGTCATTTTAAGATTTTGAATTTTTTTTTCCGGTGCATAATATGACCCCTGCAGACGCCTAGTTTAGGAGTTATAGCGATTTTAAAGTTTTGAATTTTCTTTTTTTCGGTGCTTAATATGACCCCCGCAGACGCCTAGTTTAGGAGTTATAGCCATTTTAAGACTTTGAATTTTTTTTTCCGGTGCATAATATGACCCCCGCAGACGCCTAGTTTAGGAGTTATAGCGATTTTAAAGTTTTGAATTTTCTTTTTTCCGGTGCTTAATATGACCCCCGCAGACGCCTAGTTTAGGAGTTATAGCGATTTTAAAGTTTAGAATTTTCTTTTTTCCGGTGCATAATATGACCCCCGCAGACGCCTAGTTTAGGAGTTATAGTCATTTTAAGATTTTGAATTTTTTTTTCCGGTGCATAATATGACCCCTGCAGACGCCTAGTTTAGGAGTTATAGCGATTTTAAAGTTTTGAATTTTCTTTTTTTCGGTGCTTAATATGACCCCCGCAGACGCCTAGTTTAGGAGTTATAGCCATTTTAAAGTTTTGAATTTTCTTTTTTCCGGTGCATAATATGACCCCCGCAGACGCCTAGTTTAGGAGTTATAGTCATTTTAAGATTTTGAATTTTTTTTTCCGGTGCATAATATGACCCCTGCAGACGCCTAGTTTAGGAGTTATAGCGATTTTAAAGTTTTGAATTTTCTTTTTTCCGGTGCATAATATGACCCCCGCAGACGCCTAGTTTAGGAGTTATAGCGATTTTAAAGTTTTGAATTTTCTTTTTTCCGGTGCATAATATGACCCCCGCAGACGCCTAGTTTAGGAGTTATAGTCATTTTAAGATTTTGAATTTTTTTTTCCGGTGCATAATATGACCCCTGCAGACGCCTAGTTTAGGAGTTATAGCGATTTTAAAGTTTTGAATTTTCTTTTTTCCGGTGCTTAATATGACCCCAGCAGACGCCTAGTTTAGAAGTTATAGCGATTTTAAAGTTTTGAATTTTCTTTTTTCCGGTGCATAATATGACCCCCGCAGACGCCTAGTTTAGGAGTTATAGTCATTTTAAGATTTTGAATTTTTTTTTCCGGTGCATAATATGACCCCTGCAGACGCCTAGTTTAGGAGTTATAGCGATTTTAAAGTTTTGAATTTTCTTTTTTTCGGTGCTTAATATGACCCCCGCAGACGCCTAGTTTAGGAGTTATAGCCATTTTAAGATTTTGAATTTTTTTTTCCGGTGCATAATATGACCCCCGCAGACGCCTAGTTTAGGAGTTATAGCGATTTTAAAGTTTTGAATTTTCTTTTTTCCGGTGCTTAATATGACCCCCGCAGACGCCTAGTTTAGGAGTTATAGCGATTTTAAAGTTTTGAATTTTCTTTTTTCCGGTGCATAATATGACCCCCGCAGACGCCTAGTTTAGGAGTTATAGTCATTTTAAGATTTTGAATTTTTTTTTCCGGTGCATAATATGACCCCTGCAGACGCCTAGTTTAGGAGTTATAGCGATTTTAAAGTTTTGAATTTTCTTTTTTTCGGTGCTTAATATGACCCCCGCAGACGCCTAGTTTAGGAGATATAGCCATTTTAAGATTTTGAATTTTTTTTTCCGGTGCATAATATGACAGCCGCAGACGCCTAGTTTAGGAGTTATAGCGGTTTTAAAGTTTTGAATTTCCTTTTTTCCGGTGCTTAATATGACCCCCGCAGACGCCTAGTTTAGGAGTTATAGCGATTTTAAAGTTTTGAATTTTCTTTTTTCCGGTGCATAATATGACCCCCGCAGACGCCTAGTTTAGGAGTTATAGCCATTTTAAGATTTTGAATTTTTTTTTCTGGTGCATAATATGACCCCCGCAGACGCCTAGTTTAGGAGTTATAGCGATTTTAAAGTTTTGAATTTTCTTTTTTCCGGTGCATAATATGACCCCCGCAGACGCCTAGTTTAGGAGTTATAGCGATTTTAAAGTTTTGAATTTTCTTTTTTTCGGTGCTTAATATGACCCCCGCAGACGCCTAGTTTAGGAGTTATAGCCATTTTAAGATTTTGAATTTTTTTTTCCGGTGTATAATATGACCCCCGCAGACGCCTAGTTTAGGAGTTATAGCGGTTTTAAAGTTTTGAATTTTCTTTTTTCCGGTGCTTAATATGACCCCGGAAGATGCCTAGTTTAGGAGTTATAGCCATTTTAAGATTTTGAATTTTTTTTTCCGGTGCATAATATGACCCCCGCAGACGCCTAGTTTAGGAGTTATAGCGATTTTAAAGTTTCGAATTTTCTTTTTTCCGGTGCATAATATGACCCCCGCAGACGCCTAGTTTAGGAGTTATAGCGATTTTAAAGTTTTGAATTTTCTTTTTTCCGGTGCATAATATGACCCCCGCAGACGCCTAGTTTAGGAGTTATAGCCATTTTAAGATTTTGAATTTTTTTTTCTGGTGCATAATATGACCCCCGCAGACGCCTAGTTTAGGAGTTATAGCGATTTTAAAGTTTTGAATTTTCTTTTTTCCGGTGCTTAATATGACCCCCGCAGACGCCTAGTTTAGGAGTTATAGCGATTTTAAAGTTTTGAATTTTCTTTTTTCCGGTGCATAATATGACCCCCGCAGACGCATAGTTTAGGAGTTATAGTCATTTTAAGATTTTGAATTTTTTTTTCCGGTGCATAATATGACCCCCGCAGACGCCTAGTTTAGGAGTTATAGCGATTTTAAAGTTATGAATTTTCTTTTTTTCGGTGCTTAATATGACCCCCGCAGACGCCTAGTTTAGGAGTTATAGCGGTTTTAAAGTTTTGAATTTTTTTTTTCCGTTGCTTAATATGCCCCCGCAGACGCCTAGTTTAGGAGTTATAGCCATTTTAAGATTTTGAATTTTTTTTCCGGTGCATAATATGACCCCCGCAGACGCCTAGTTTAGGAGTTATAGCGATTTTAAAGTTTTGAATTTTCTTTTTTCCGGTGCATAATATGACCCCCGCAGACGCCTAGTTTAGGAGTTATAGCCATTTTAAGATTTTGAATTTTTTTTTCTGGTGCATAATATGACCCCCGCAGACGCCTAGTTTAGGAGTTATAGCGATTTTAAAGTTTTGAATTTTCTTTTTTCCGGTGCTTAATATGACCCCCGCAGACGCCTAGTTTAGGAGTTATAGCGATTTTAAAGTTTTGAATTTTCTTTTTTCCGGTGCATAATATGACCCCCGCAGACGCCTAGTTTAGGAGTTATAGCCATTTTAAGATTTTGAATTTTTTTTTCCGGTGCATAATATGACCCCCGCAGACGCCTAGTTTAGGAGTTATAGCGATTTTAAAGTTTTGAATTTTCTTTTTTCCGGTGCATAATATGACCCCCGCAGACGCCTAGTTTAGGAGTTATAGCGATTTTAAAGTTTTGAATTTTCTTTTTTCCGGTGCATAATATGACCCCCGCAGACGCCTAGTTTAGGAGTTATAGTCATTTTAAGATTTTGAATTTTTTTTTCCGGTGCATAATATGACCCCTGCAGACGCCTAGTTTAGGAGTTATAGCGATTTTAAAGTTTTGAATTTTCTTTTTTCCGGTGCTTAATATGACCCCCGCAGACGCCTAGTTTAGAAGTTATAGCGATTTTAAAGTTTTGAATTTTCTTTTTTCCGGTGCATAATATGACCCCCGCAGACGCCTAGTTTAGGAGTTATAGTCATTTTAAGATTTTGAATTTTTTTTTCCGGTGCATAATATGACCCCTGCAGACGCCTAGTTTAGGAGTTATAGCGATTTTAAAGTTTTGAATTTTCTTTTTTTCGGTGCTTAATATGACCCCCGCAGACGCCTAGTTTAGGAGTTATAGCCATTTTAAGACTTTGAATTTTTTTTTCCGGTGCATAATATGACCCCCGCAGACGCCTAGTTTAGGAGTTATAGCGATTTTAAAGTTTTGAATTTTCTTTTTTCCGGTGCTTAATATGACCCCCGCAGACGCCTAGTTTAGGAGTTATAGCGATTTTAAAGTTTAGAATTTTCTTTTTTCCGGTGCATAATATGACCCCCGCAGACGCCTAGTTTAGGAGTTATAGTCATTTTAAGATTTTGAATTTTTTTTTCCGGTGCATAATATGACCCCTGCAGACGCCTAGTTTAGGAGTTATAGCGATTTTAAAGTTTTGAATTTTCTTTTTTTCGGTGCTTAATATGACCCCCGCAGACGCCTAGTTTAGGAGTTATAGCCATTTTAAAGTTTTGAATTTTCTTTTTTCCGGTGCATAATATGACCCCCGCAGACGCCTAGTTTAGGAGTTATAGTCATTTTAAGATTTTGAATTTTTTTTTCCGGTGCATAATATGACCCCTGCAGACGCCTAGTTTAGGAGTTATAGCGATTTTAAAGTTTTGAATTTTCTTTTTTCCGGTGCATAATATGACCCCCGCAGACGCCTAGTTTAGGAGTTATAGCGATTTTAAAGTTTTGAATTTTCTTTTTTCCGGTGCATAATATGACCCCCGCAGACGCCTAGTTTAGGAGTTATAGTCATTTTAAGATTTTGAATTTTTTTTTCCGGTGCATAATATGACCCCTGCAGACGCCTAGTTTAGGAGTTATAGCGATTTTAAAGTTTTGAATTTTCTTTTTTCCGGTGCTTAATATGACCCCAGCAGACGCCTAGTTTAGAAGTTATAGCGATTTTAAAGTTTTGAATTTTCTTTTTTCCGGTGCATAATATGACCCCCGCAGACGCCTAGTTTAGGAGTTATAGTCATTTTAAGATTTTGAATTTTTTTTTCCGGTGCATAATATGACCCCTGCAGACGCCTAGTTTAGGAGTTATAGCGATTTTAAAGTTTTGAATTTTCTTTTTTTCGGTGCTTAATATGACCCCCGCAGACGCCTAGTTTAGGAGTTATAGCCATTTTAAGATTTTGAATTTTTTTTTCCGGTGCATAATATGACCCCCGCAGACGCCTAGTTTAGGAGTTATAGCGATTTTAAAGTTTTGAATTTTCTTTTTTCCGGTGCTTAATATGACCCCCGCAGACGCCTAGTTTAGGAGTTATAGCGATTTTAAAGTTTTGAATTTTCTTTTTTCCGGTGCATAATATGACCCCCGCAGACGCCTAGTTTAGGAGTTATAGTCATTTTAAGATTTTGAATTTTTTTTTCCGGTGCATAATATGACCCCTGCAGACGCCTAGTTTAGGAGTTATAGCGATTTTAAAGTTTTGAATTTTCTTTTTTTCGGTGCTTAATATGACCCCCGCAGACGCCTAGTTTAGGAGATATAGCCATTTTAAGATTTTGAATTTTTTTTTCCGGTGCATAATATGACAGCCGCAGACGCCTAGTTTAGGAGTTATAGCGGTTTTAAAGTTTTGAATTTCCTTTTTTCCGGTGCTTAATATGACCCCCGCAGACGCCTAGTTTAGGAGTTATAGCGATTTTAAAGTTTTGAATTTTCTTTTTTCCGGTGCATAATATGACCCCCGCAGACGCCTAGTTTAGGAGTTATAGCCATTTTAAGATTTTGAATTTTTTTTTCTGGTGCATAATATGACCCCCGCAGACGCCTAGTTTAGGAGTTATAGCGATTTTAAAGTTTTGAATTTTCTTTTTTCCGGTGCATAATATGACCCCCGCAGACGCCTAGTTTAGGAGTTATAGCGATTTTAAAGTTTTGAATTTTCTTTTTTTCGGTGCTTAATATGACCCCCGCAGACGCCTAGTTTAGGAGTTATAGCCATTTTAAGATTTTGAATTTTTTTTTCCGGTGTATAATATGACCCCCGCAGACGCCTAGTTTAGGAGTTATAGCGGTTTTAAAGTTTTGAATTTTCTTTTTTCCGGTGCTTAATATGACCCCGGAAGATGCCTAGTTTAGGAGTTATAGCCATTTTAAGATTTTGAATTTTTTTTTCCGGTGCATAATATGACCCCCGCAGACGCCTAGTTTAGGAGTTATAGCGATTTTAAAGTTTCGAATTTTCTTTTTTCCGGTGCATAATATGACCCCCGCAGACGCCTAGTTTAGGAGTTATAGCGATTTTAAAGTTTTGAATTTTCTTTTTTTCGGTGCTTAATATGACCCCCGCAGACGCCTAGTTTAGGAGTTATAGCGATTTTAAAGTTTTGAATTTTCTTTTTTCCGGTGCTTAATATGACCCCCGCAGACGCCTAGTTTAGGAGTTATAGCCATTTTAAGATTTTGAATTTTTTTTTCCGGTGCATAATATGACCCCCGCAGACGCCTAGTTTAGGAGTTATAGCGATTTTAAAGTTTTGAATTTTCTTTTTTCCGGTGCATAATATGACCCCCGCAGACGCCTAGTTTAGGAGTTATAGCGATTTTAAAGTTTTGCATTTTCTTTTTTTCGGTGCTTAATATGACCCCCGCAGACGCCTAGTTTAGGAGTTATAGCCATTTTAAGATTTTGAATTTTTTTTTCCGGTGCATAATATGACCCCCGCAGACGCCTAGTTTAGGAGTTATAGCGGTTTTAAAGTTTTGAATTTTCTTTTTTCCGGTGCTTAATATGACCCCGGCAGATGCCTAGTTTAGGAGTTATAGCGATTTTAAAGTTTTGAATTTTCTTTTTTTCGGTGCTTAATATGATCCCCGCAGACGCCTAGTTTAGGAGTTATAGCCATTTTAAAATTTTGAATTTTTTTTTCCGGTGCATAATATGACCCCCGCAGACGCCTAGTTTAGGAGTTATAGCGATTTTAAAGTTTTGAATTTTCTTTTTTTCGGTGCTTAATATGACCCCCGCAGACGCCTAGTTTAGGAGTTATAGCGATTTTAAAGTTTTGAATTTTCTTTTTTCCGGTGCTTAATATGACCCCCGCAGACGCCTAGTTTAGGAGTTATAGCCATTTTAAGATTTTGAATTTTTTTTTCCGGTGCATAATATGACCCCCGCAGACGCCTAGTTTAGGAGTAATAGCGATTTTAAAGTTTTGAATTTTCGTTTTTTCGGTGCTTAATATGACCCCCGCAGACGCCTAGTTTAGGAGTTATAGCCATTTTAAGATTTTGAATTTTTTTTTCCGGTGCATAATATGACCCCCGCAGACGCCTAGTTTAGGAGTTATAGCGATTTTAAAGTTTTGAATTTTCTTTTTTCCGGTGCATAATATGACCCCCGCAGACGCCTAGTTTAGGAGTTATAGCCATTTTAAGATTTTGAATTTTTTTTTCCGGTGCATAATATGACCCCCGCAGACGCCTAGTTTAGGAGTTATAGCGATTTTAAAGTTTTGAATTTTCTTTTTTCCCGTGCTTAATATGACCCCCGCAGACGCCTAGTTTAGGAGTTATAGCCATTTTAAAATTTTGAATTTTTTTTTCCGGTGCATAATATGACCCCCGCAGACGCCTAGTTTAGGAGTTATAGCGATTTTAAAGTTTTGAATTTTCTTTTTTTCGGTGCTTAATATGACCCCCGCAGACGCCTAGTTTAGGAGTTATAGCGATTTTAAAGTTTTGAATTTTCTTTTTTCCGGTGCTTAATATGACCCCCGCAGACGCCTAGTTTAGGAGTTATAGCCATTTTAAGATTTTGAATTTTTTTTTCCGGTGCATAATATGACCCCCGCAGACGCCTAGTTTAGGAGTTATAGCCATTTTAAGATTTTGAATTTTTTTTTCCGGTGCATAATATGACCCCCGCAGACGCCTAGTTTAGGAGTTATAGCGATTTTAAAGTTTTGAATTTTCTTTTTTCCGGTGCATAATATGACCCCCGCAGACGCCTAGTTTAGGAGTTATAGCCATTTTAAGATTTTGAATTTTTTTTTCCGGTGCATAATATGACCCCCGCAGACGCCTAGTTTAGGAGTTATAGCGATTTTAAAGTTTTGAATTTTCTTTTTTTCGGTGCTTAATATGACCCCCGCAGACGCCTAGTTTAGGAGTTATAGCCATTTTAAGATTTTGAATTTTTTTTTCCGGTGCATAATATGACCCCCGCAGACGCCTAGTTTAGGAGTTATAGCGATTTTAAAGTTTTGAATTGTCTTTTTTTCGGTGCTTAATATGACCCCCGCAGACGCCTAGTTTAGGAGTTATAGCCATTTTAAGATTTTGAATTTTTTTTTCCGGTGCATAATATGACCCCCGCAGACGCCTAGTTTAGGAGTTATAGCGATTTTAAAGTTTTGAATTTTCTTTTTTCCGGTGCATAATATGACCCCCGCAGACGCCTAGTTTAGGAGTTATAGCGATTTTAAAGTTTTGAATTTTCTTTTTTCCGGTGCTTAATATGACCCCCGCAGACGCCTAGTTTAGGAGTTATAGCCATTTTAAGATTTTGAATTTTTTTTTCCGGTGCATAATATGACCCCCGCAGACGCCTAGTTGAGGAGTTATAGCGATTTTAAAGTTTTGAATTTTCTTTTTTTCGGTGCTTAATATGACCCCCGCAGACGCCTAGTTTAGGAGTTATAGCCATTTTAAGATTTTGAATTTTTTTTTCCGGTGCATAATATGACCCCCGCAGACGCCTAGTTTAGGAGTTATAGCGGTTTTAAAGTTTTGAATTTTCTTTTTTCCGGTGCTTAATATGACCCCGGCAGATGCCTAGTTTAGGAGTTATAGCCATTTTAAGATTTTGAATTTTTTTTTCCGGTGCATAATATGACCCCCGCAGACGCCTAGTTTAGGAGTTATAGCGATTTTAAAGTTTTGAATTTTCTTTTTTTCGGTGCTTAATATGACCCCCGCAGACGCCTAGTTTAGGAGTTATAGCCATTTTAAGATTTTGAATTTTTTTTTCTGGTGCATAATATGACCCCCGCAGACGCCTAGTTTAGGAGTTATAGCGATTTTAAAGTTTTGAATTTTCTTTTTTCCGGTGCATAATATGACCCCCGTAGACGCCTAGTTTAGGAGTTATAGCCATTTTAAGATTTTGAATTTTTTTTTCCGGTGCATAATATGACCCCCGCAGACGCCTAGTTTAGGAGTTATAGCGATTTTAAAGTTTTGAATTTTCTTTTTTCCGGTGCATAATATGACCCCCGCAGACGCCTAGTTTAGGAGTTATAGCCATTTTAAGATTTTGAATTTTTTTTTCCGGTGCATAATATGACCCCCGCAGACGCCTAGTTTAGCGTATTTTATAGCGATTTTAAAGTTTTGAATTTTCTTTTTTTCGGTGCTTAATATGACCCCCGCAGACGCCTAGTTTAGGAGTTATAGCGATTTTAAAGTTTTGAATTTTCTTTTTTCCGGTGCATAATATGACCCCCGCAGACGCCTAGTTTAGGAGTTATAGCCATTTTAAGATTTTGAATTTTTTTTTCCGGTGCGTAATATGACCCCCGCAGACGCCTAGTTTAGGAGTTATAGCGATTTTAAAGTTTTGAATTTTCTTTTTTTCGGTGCTTAATATGACCCCCGCAAACGCCTAGTTTAGGAGTTATAGCCATTTTAAGATTTTGAATTTTTTTTTCCGGTGCATAATATGACCCCCGCAGACGCCTAGTTTAGCGTATTTTATAGCGATTTTAAAGTTTTGAATTTTCTTTTTTTCGGTGCTTAATATGACCCCCGCAGACGCCTAGTTTAGGAGTTATAGCCATTTTAAGATTTTGAATTTTTTTTTCCGGTGCATAATATGACCCCCGCAGACGCCTAGTTGAGGAGTTATAGCGATTTTAAAGTTTTGAATTTTCTTTTTTTCGGTGCTTAATATGACCCCCGCAGACGCCTAGTTTAGGAGTTATAGCCATTTTAAGATTTTGAATTTTTTTTTCCGGTGCATAATATGACCCCCGCAGACGCCTAGTTTAGGAGTTATAGCGGTTTTAAAGTTTTGAATTTTCTTTTTTCCGGTGCTTAATATGACCCCGGCAGATGCCTAGTTTAGGAGTTATAGCCATTTTAAGATTTTGAATTTTTTTTTCCGGTGCATAATATGACCCCCGCAGACGCCTAGTTTAGGAGTTATAGCGATTTTAAAGTTTTGAATTTTCTTTTTTTCGGTGCTTAATATGACCCCCGCAGACGCCTAGTTTAGGAGTTATAGCCATTTTAAGATTTTGAATTTTTTTTTCTGGTGCATAATATGACCCCCGCAGACGCCTAGTTTAGGAGTTATAGCGATTTTAAAGTTTTGAATTTTCTTTTTTCCGGTGCTTAATATGACCCCCGCAGACGCCTAGTTTAGGAGTTATAGCGATTTTAAAGTTTTGAATTTTCTTTTTTCCGGTGCATAATATGACCCCCGCAGACGCCTAGTTTAGGAGTTATAGCCATTTTAAGATTTTGAATTTTTTTTTCCGGTGCATAATATGACCCCCGCAGACGCCTAGTTTAGGAGTTATAGCGATTTTAAAGTTTTGAATTTTCTTTTTTCCGGTGCATAATATGACCCCCGCAGACGCCTAGTTTAGGAGTTATAGCCATTTTAAGATTTTGAATTTTTTTTTCCGGTGCATAATATGACCCCCGCAGACGCCTAGTTTAGCGTATTTTATAGCGATTTTAAAGTTTTGAATTTTCTTTTTTTCGGTGCTTAATATGACCCCCGCAGACGCCTAGTTTAGGAGTTATAGCGATTTTAAAGTTTTGAATTTTCTTTTTTCCGGTGCATAATATGACCCCCGCAGACGCCTAGTTTAGGAGTTATAGCCATTTTAAGATTTTGAATTTTTTTTTCCGGTGCGTAATATGACCCCCGCAGACGCCTAGTTTAGGAGTTATAGCGATTTTAAAGTTTTGAATTTTCTTTTTTTCGGTGCTTAATATGACCCCCGCAAACGCCTAGTTTAGGAGTTATAGCCATTTTAAGATTTTGAATTTTTTTTTCCGGTGCATAATATGACCCCCGCAGACGCCTAGTTTAGCGTATTTTATAGCGATTTTAAAGTTTTGAATTTTCTTTTTTTCGGTGCTTAATATGACCCCCGCAGACGCCTAGTTTAGGAGTTATAGCCATTTTAAGATTTTGAATTTTTTTTTCCGGTGCATAATATGACCCCCGCAGACGCCTAGTTTAGGAGTTATAGCGATTTTAAAGTTTTGAATTTTCTTTTTTCCGGTGCATAATATGACCCCCGCAGACGCCTAGTTTAGGAGTTATAGCCATTTTAAGATTTTGAATTTTTTTTTCCGGTGCGTAATATGACCCCCGCAGACGCCTAGTTTAGGAGTTATAGCGATTTTAAAGTTTTGAATTTTCTTTTTTTCGGTGCTTAATATGACCCCCGCAGACGCCTAGTTTAGGAGTTATAGCCATTTTAAGATTTTGAATTTTTTTTTCCGGTGCATAATATGACCCCCGCAGACGCCTAGTTTAGCGTATTTTATAGCGATTTTAAAGTTTTGAATTTTCTTTTTTTCGGTGCTTAATATGACCCCCGCAGACGCCTAGTTTAGGAGTTATAGCCATTTTAAGATTTTGAATTTTTTTTTCCGGTGCATAATATGACCCCCGCAGTCGCCTAGTTTAGGAGTTATAGCGATTTTAAAGTTTTGAATTTTCTTTTTTCCGGTGCATAATATGACCCCCGCAGACGCCTAGTTTAGGAGTTATAGCGGTTTTAAAGTTTTAAATTTTCTTTTTTCCGGTGCATAATATGACCCCCGCAGACGCCTAGTTTAGGAGTTATAGCGATTTTAAAGTTTTGAATTTTCTTTTTTCCGGTGCTTAATATGACCCCCGCAGACGCCTAGTTTAGGAGTTATACCCATTTTAAGATTTTGAATTTTTTTTTCCGGTGCATAATATGACCCCCGCAGACGCCTAGTTTAGGAGTTATAGCGATTTTAAAGTTTTGAATTTTCTTTTTTCCGGTGCATAATATGACCCCCGCAGACGCCTAGTTTAGGAGTTATAGCGGTTTTAAAGTTTTGAATTTTCTTTTTCCGGTGCTTAATATGACCCCCGCAGACGCCTAGTTTAGGAGTTATAGCCATTTTAAGATTTTGAATTTTTTTTTCCGGTGCATAATATGACCCCCGCAGACGCCTAGTTTAGGAGTTATAGCGATTTTAAAGTTTTGAATTTTCTTTTTTTCGGTGCATAATATGACCCCCGCAGACGCCTAGTTTAGGAGTTATAGCGATTTTAAAGTTTTGAATTTTCTTTTTTTCGGTGCTTAATATGACCCCCGCAGACGCCTAGTTTAGGAGTTATAGCCATTTTAAGATTTTGAATTTTTTTTTCCGGTGCATAATATGACCCCCGCAGACGCCTAGTTTAGGAGTTATAGCCATTTTAAGATTTTGAATTTTTTTTTCCGGTGCATAATATGACCCCCTCAGACGCATAGTTTAGGAGTTATAGCGGTTTTAAAGTTTTGAATTTTCTTTTTTTCGGTGCTTAATATGACCCCCGCAGACGCCTAGTTTAGGAGTTATAGCCATTTTAAGATTTTGAATCTTTTTTTCCGGTGCATAATATGACCCCCGCAGACGCCTAGTTTAGGAGTTATAGCGGTTTTAAAGTTTTGAATTTTCTTTTTTCCGGTGCTCAATATGACCCCCGCAGACGCCTAGTTTAGGAGTTATAGCCATTTTAAGATTTTGAATTTTTTTTTCCGGTGCATAATATGACCCCCGCAGACGCCTAGTTTAGGAGTTATAGCCATTTTAAGATTTTGAATTTTTTTTTCCGGTGCATAATATGACCCCCGCAGACGCCTAGTTTAGGAGTTATAGCGGATTTAAAGTTTTGAAATTTCTTTTTTCCGGTGCTTAATATGACCCCCGCAGACGCCTAGTTTAGGAGTTATACCGATTTTAAGATTTTGAATTTTTTTTTCCGGTGCATAATATGACCCCCGCAGACGCCTAGTTTAGGAGTTATAGCCATTTTAAGATTTTGAATTTTTTTTTCCGGTGCGTAATATGACCCCCGCAGACGCCTAGTTTAGGAGTTATAGCGATTTTAAAGTTTTGAATTTTCTTTTTTCCGGTGCTTAATATGACCCCCGCAGATGCCTAGTTTAGGAGTTATAGCCATTTTAAGATTTTGAATTTTTTTTTCTGGTGCATAATATGACCCCCGCAGACGCCTAGTTTAGGAGTTATATCGGTTTTAAAGTTTTGAATTTTCTTTTTTCCGGTGCATAATATGACCCCCGCAGACGCCTAGTTTAGGAGTTATATCGGTTTTAAAGTTTTGAATTTTCTTTTTTCCGGTGCTTAATATGACCCCCGCAGACGCCTAGTTTAGGAGTTATAGCGATTTTAAAGTTTTGAATTTTCTTTTTTTCGGTGCATAATATGACCCCCGCAGACGCCTAGTTTAGGAGTTATAGCGATTTTAAAGTTTTGAATTTTCTTTTTTTCCGTGCTTAATATGACCCCCGCAGACGCCTAGTTTAGGAGTTATAGCGATTTTAAAGTTTTGAATTTTCTTTTTTCCGGTGCATAATATGACCCCCGCAGACGCCTAGTTTAGGAGTTATAGCGATTTTAAAGTTTTGAATTTTCTTTTTTTCGGTGCTTAATATGACCCCCGCAGACGCCTAGTTTAGGAGTTATAGCCATTTTAAGATTTTGAATTTTTTTTTCCGGTGCATAATATGACCCCCGCAGACGCCTAGTTTAGGAGTTATAGCGGTTTTAAAGTTTTGAATTTTCTTTTTTCCGGTGCATAATATGACCCCCGCAGACGCCTAGTTTAGGAGTTAGAGCCATTTTAAGATTTTGAATTTTTTTTTCTGGTGCATAATATGACCCCCGCAGACGCCTAGTTTAGGAGTTATAGCGATTTTAAAGTTTTGAATTTTCTTTTTTCCGGTGCATAATATTACCCCCGCAGACGCCTAGTTTAGGAGTTATAGCGATTTTAAAGTTTTGAATTTTCTTTTTTCCGGTGCTTAATATGACCCCCGCAGACGCCTAGTTTAGGAGTTATAGCCATTTTAAGATTTTGAATTTTTTTTTCTGGTGCATAATATGACCCCCGCAGACGCCTAGTTTAGGAGTTATAGCGATTTTAAAGTTTTGAATTTTCTTTTTTCCGGTGCATAATATGACCCCCGCAGACGCCTAGTTTAGGAGATATAGCGATTTTAAAGTTTTGAATTTTCTTTTTACCGGTGCTTAATATGACCCCCGCAGACGCCTAGTTTAGGAGTTATAGCCATTTTAAGATTTTGAATTTTTTTTTCTGGAGCATAATATGACCCCTGCAGACGCCTAGTTTAGGAGTTATAGCCATTTTAAGATTTTGAATTTTTTTTTTCCGGTGCATAATATGACCCCCGCAGACGCCTAGTTTAGGAGTTATAGCGGATTTAAAGTTTTGAATTTTCTTTTTTCCGGTGCTTAATATGACCCCCGCAGACGCCTAGTTTAGGAGTTATAGCGATTTTAAAGTTTTGAATTTTCTTTTTTCCGGTGCATAATATGACCCCCGCCGACGCCTAGTTTAGGAGTTATAGCGATTTTAAAGTTTTGAATTTTCTTTTTTTCGGTGCATAATATGACCCCCGCAGACGCCTAGTTTAGGAGTTATAGCGATTTTAAAGTTTTGAATTTTCTTTTTTTCGGTGCTTAATATGACCCCCGCAGACGCCTAGTTTAGGAGTTATAGCCATTTTAAGATTTTGAATTTTTTTTTCCGGTGCATAATATGACCCCCGCAGACGCCTAGTTTAGGAGTTATAGCGGTTTTAAAGTTTTGAATTTTCTTTTTTCCGGTGCTTAATATGACCCCCGCAGACGCCTAGTTTAGGAGTTATAGCCATTTTAAGATTTTGAATTTTTTTTTCCGGTGCATAATATGACCCCCGCAGACGCCTAGTTTAGGAGTTATAGCGATTTTAAAGTTTTGAATTTTCTTTTTTCCGTTGCATAATATGACCCCCGCAGACGCCTAGTTTAGGAGGTATAGCCATTTTAAGATTTTGAACTTTTTTTTCCGGTGCATAATATGACCCCCGCAGACGCCTAGTTTAGGAGTTATAGCGATTTTAAAGTTTTGAATTTTCTTTTTTTCGGTGCTTAATATGACCCCCGCAGACGCCTAGTTTAGGAGTTATAGCCATTTTAAGATTTTGAATTTTTTTTTCCGGTGCATAATATGACCCCCGCAGACGCCTAGTTTAGGAGTTATAGCGGTTTTAAAGTTTTGAATTTTCTTTTTTCCGGTGCATAATATGACCCCCGCAGACGCCTAGTTTAGGAGTTATAGCCATTTTAAGATTTTGAATTTTTTTTCCGGTGCATAATATGACCCCCGCAGACGCCTAGTTTAGGAGTTATAGCGATTTTAAAGTTTTGAATTTTCTTTTTTCCGTTGCATAATATGACCCCCGCAGACGCCTAGTTTAGGAGTTATAGCCATTTTAAGATTTTGAATTTTTTTTTCCGGTGCATAATATGACCCCCGCAGACGCCTAGTTTAGGAGTTATAGCGATTTTAAAGTTTTGAATTTTCTTTTTTTCGGTGCTTAATATGACCCCCGCAGACGCCTAGTTTAGGAGTTATAGCCATTTTAAGATTTTGAATTTTTTTTTCCGGTGCATAATATGACCCCCGCAGACGCCTAGTTTAGGAGTTATAGCGGTTTTAAAGTTTTGAATTTTCTTTTTTCCGGTGCTTAAAATGACCCCGGCAGACGCCTAGTTTAGGAGTTATAGCCATTTTAAGATTTTGAATTTTTTTTTCCGGTGCATAATATGACCCCCGCAGACGCCTAGTTTATAGCGATATAGCGGAGTTATAGCGATTTTAAAGTTTTGAATTTTCTTTTTTCCGGTGCATAATATGACCCCCGCAGACGCCTAGTTTAGGAGTTATAGCGATTTTAAAGTTTTGAATTTTCTTTTTTTCGGTGCTTAATATGACCCCCGCAGACGCCTAGTTTAGGAGTTATAGCCATTTTAAGATTTTGAATTTTTTTTTCCGGTGCATAATATGACCCCCGCAGACGCCGAGTTTAGGAGTTATAGCGATTTTAAAGTTTTGAATTTTCTTTTTTTCGGTGCTTAATATGACCCCCGCAGACGCGTAGTTTAGGAGTTATAGCCATTTTAAGATTTTGAATTTTTTTTTTCCGGTGCATAATATGACCCCCGCAGACGCCTAGTTTAGGAGTTATAGCGATTTTAAAGTTTTGAATTGTCTTTTTTTCGGTGCTTAATATGACCCCCGCAGACGCCTAGTTTAGGAGTTATAGCCATTTTAAGATTTTGTTTTTTTTTTTCCGGTGCATAATATGACCCCCGCAGACGCCTAGTTTAGGCGTTATAGCGATTTTAAAGTTTTGAATTTTCTTTTTTCCGGTGCATAATATGACCCCCGCAGACGCCTAGTTTAGGAGTTATAGCGATTTTAAAGTTTTGAATTTTCTTTTTTTCGGTGCTTAATATGACCCCCGCAGATGCCTAGTTTAGGAGTTATAGCCATTTTAAGATTTTGAATTTTTTTTTCTGGTGCATAATATGACCCCCGCAGACGCCTAGTTTAGGAGTTATAGCCATTTTAAGATTTTGAATTTTTTTTTCCGGTGCATAATATGACCCCCGCAGACGCCTAGTTTAGGAGTTATAGCCATTTTAAGATTTTGAATTTTTTTTCCGGTGCATAATATGACCCCCGCAGACGCCTAGTTTAGGAGTTATAGCGGTTTTAAAGTTTTGAATTTTCTTTTTTCCGGTGCATAATATGACCCCCGCAGACGCCTAGTTTAGGAGTTATAGCGATTTTAAGATTTTGAATTTTTTTTTCCGGTGCATAATATGACCCCCGCAGACGCCTAGTTTAGGAGTTATAGCGATTTTAAAGTTTTGAATTTTCTTTTTTTCGGTGCTTAATATGACCCCCGCAGACGACTAGTTTAGGAGTTATAGCCATTTTAAGATTTTGAATTTTTTTTTTTGGTGCATAATATGACCCCCGCAGACGCCTAGTTTAGGAGTTATAGCCATTTTAAGATTTTGAAATTTTTTTCCGGTGCATAATATGACCCCCGCAGACGCCTAGTTTAGGAGTTATAGCCATTTTAAGATTTTGAATTTTTTTTTCCGGTGCATAATATGACCCCCGCAGACGCCTAGTTTAGGAGTTATAGCGGTTTTAAAGTTTTGAATTTTCTTTTTTCCGGTGCTTAATATGACCCCCGCAGACGCCTAGTTTAGGAGTTATAGCGATTTTAAAGTTTTGAATTTTCTTTTTTCCGGTGCTTAATATGACCCCCGCAGACGCCTAGTTTAGGAGTTATAGCGATTTTAAAGTTTTGAATCTTCTTTTTTTCGGTGCTTAATATGACCCCCGCAGACGCCTAGTTTAGGAGTTATAGCCATTTTAAGATTTTGAATTTTTTTTCCGGTGCATAATATGACCCCCGCAGACGCCTAGTTTAGGAGTTATAGCCATTTTAAGATTTTGAATTTTTTTTTCCGGTGCATAATATGACCCCCGCAGACGCCTAGTTTAGGAGTTATAGCGGTTTTAAAGTTTTGAATTTTCTTTTTTCCGGTGCTTAATATGACCCCCGCAGACGCCTAGTTTAGGAGTTATAGCGGTTTTAAAGTTTTGAATTTTCTTTTTTCCGGTGCATAGTATGACCCCCGCAGACGCCTAGTTTAGGAGTTATAGCCATTTTAAGATTTTGAATTTTTTTTTCCGGTGCATAATATGACCCCCGCAGACGCCTAGTTTAGGAGTTATAGCGATTTTAAAGTTTTGAATTTTTTTTTTTTCGGTGCTTAATATGACCATCGCAGACGCCTAGTTTAGGAGTTATAGCCATTTTAAGATTTTGAATTTTTTTTTCTGGTGCATAATATGACCCCCGCAGACGCCTAGTTTAGGAGTTATAGCCATTTTAAGATTTTGAATTTTTTTTTCCGGTGCATAATATGACCCCCGCAGACGCCTAGTTTAGGAGTTATAGCCATTTTAAGATTTTGAATTTTTTTTCCGGTGCATCATATGACCCCCGCAGACGCCTAGTTTAGGAGTTATAGCGGTTTTAAAGTTTTGAATTTTCTTTTTTCCGGTGCATAATATGACCCCCGCAGACGCCTAGTTGAGGAGTTATAGCCATTTTAAGATTTTGAATTTTTTTTTGCCGGTGCATAATATGACCCCCGCAGACGCCTAGTTTAGGAGTTATAGCGATTTTAAAGTTTTGAATTTTCTTTTTTTCGGTACTTAATATGACCCCCGCAGACGCCTAGTTTAGGAGTTATAGCCATTTTAAGATTTTGAATTTTTTTTTTTGGTGCATAATATGACCCCCGCAGACGCCAAGTTTAGGAGTTATAGCCATTTTAAGATTTTGAAATTTTTTTCCGGTGCATAATATGACCCCCGCAGACGCCTACTTTAGGAGTTATAGCCATTTTAAGATTTTGAATTTTTTTTTCCGGTGCATAATATGACCCCCGCAGACGCCTAGTTTAGGAGTTATAGCGATTTTAAAGTTTCGAGTTTTCTTTTTTCCGGTGCTTAATATGACCCCCGCAGACGCCTAGTTTAGGAGTTATAGCCATTTTAAGATTTAGAATTTTTTTTTCCGGTGCATAATATGACCCCCGCAGACGCCTAGTTTAGGAGTTATAGCGGTTTTAAAGTTTTGAATTTTCTTTTTTCCGGTGCTTAATATGACCCCCGCAGACACCTAGTTTAGGAGTTCTAGCGATTTTAAAGTTTTGAATTTTCTTTTTTCCGGTGCTTAATATGACCCCCGCAGACGCCTAGTTTAGGAGTTATAGCCATTTTAAGATTTTGAATTTTTTTTTGCCGGTGCATAATATGACCCCCGCAGACGCCTAGTTTAGGAGTTATAGCGATTTTAAAGTTTTGAATCTTCTTTTTTTCGGTGCTTAATATGACCCCCGCAGACGCCTAGTTTAGGAGTTATAGCCATTTTAAGATTTTGAATTTTTTTTCCGGTGCATAATATGACCCCCGCAGACGCCTAGTTTAGGAGTTATAGCCATTTTAAGATTTTGAATTTTTTTTTCCGGTGCATAATATGACCCCCGCAGACGCCTAGTTTAGGAGTTATAGCGGTTTTAAAGTTTTGAATTTTCTTTTTTCCGGTGCTTAATATGACCCCCGCAGACGCCTAGTTTAGGAGTTATAGCGGTTTTAAAGTTTTGAATTTTCTTTTTTCCGGTGCTTAAAATGACCCCCGCAGACGCCTAGTTTAGGAGTTATAGCCATTTTAAGATTTTGAATTTTTTTTTCCGGTGCATAATATGACCCCCGCAGACGCCTAGTTTAGGAGTTATAGCGATTTTAAAGTTTTGAATTTTCTTTTTTCCGGTGCATAGTATGACCCCCGCAGACGCCTAGTTTAGGAGTTATAGCGGTTTTAAAGTTTTGAATTTTCTTTTTTCCGGTGCTTAAAATGACCCCCGCAGACGCCTAGTTTAGGAGTTATAGCCATTTTAAGATTTTGAATTTTTTTTTCCGGTGCATAATATGACCCCCGCAGACGCCTAGTTTAGGAGTTATAGCGATTTTAAAGTTTTGAATTTTCTTTTTTCCGGTGCATAGTATGACCCCCGCAGACGCCTAGTTTAGGAGTTATAGCCATTTTAAGATTTTGAATTTTTTTTTCCGGTGCATAATATGACCCCCGCAGACGCCTAGTTTAGGAGTTATAGCGATTTTAAAGTTTTGAATTTTTTTTTTTTCGGTGCTTAATATGACCCCCGCAGACGCCTAGTTTAGGAGTTATAGCCATTTTAAGATTTAGAATTTTTTTTTCCGGTGCATAATATGACCCCCGCAGACGCCTAGTTTAGGAGTTATAGCGGTTTTAAAGTTTTGAATTTTCTTTTTTCCGGTGCTTAATATGACCCCCGCAGACACCTAGTTTAGGAGTTCTAGCGATTTTAAAGTTTTGAATTTTCTTTTTTCCGGTGCTTAATATGACCCCCGCAGACGCCTAGTTTAGGAGTTATAGCGATTTTAAAGTTTTGAATCTTCTTTTTTTCGGTGCTTAATATGACCCCCGCAGACGCCTAGTTTAGGAGTTATAGCCATTTTAAGATTTTGAATTTTTTTTTCCGGTGCATAATATGACCCCCGCAGACGCCTAGCTTAGGAGTTATAGCGATTTTAAAGTTTTGAATTTTCTTTTTTCCGGTGCATAATATGACCCCCGCAGACGCCTAGTTTCGGAGTTATAGCGGTTTTAAAGTTTTGAATTTTCTTTTTTCCGGTGCATAATATGACCCCCGCAGACGCCTAGTTTAGGAGTTATAGCCATTTTAAGATTTTGAATTTTTTTTTCTGGTGCATAACATGACCCCCGCAGATGCCTAGTTTAGGAGTTATAGCGATTTTAAAGTTTTGAATTTTCTTTTTTCCGGGGCATAATATGACCCTCGCAGACGCCTAGTTTAGGAGTTATAGCGATTTTAAAGTTTTGAATTTTCTTTTTTTCGGTGCTTAATATGACCCCCGCAGACGCCTAGTTTAGGAGTTATAGCCATTTTAAGATTTTGAATTTTTTTTTCCGGTGCATAATATGACCCCCGCAGACGCCTAGTTTAGGAGTTATAGCGATTTTAAAGTTTTGAATTTTCTTTTTTTCGGTGCTTAATATGACCCCCGCAGACGCGTAGTTTAGGAGTTATAGCCATTTTAAGATTTTGAATTTTTTTTTCCGGTGCATAATATGACCCCCGCAGACGCCTAGTTTAGGAGTTACAGCGATTTTAAAGTTTTGAATTGTCTTTTTTTCGGTGCTTAATATGACCCCCGCAGACGCCTAGTTTAGGAGTTATAGCCATTTTAAGATTTTGTTTTTTTTTTTCCGGTGCATAATATGACCCCCGCAGACGCCTAGTTTAGGAGTTATAGCGATTTTAAAGCTTTGAATTTTCTTTTTTCCGGTGCATAATATGACCCCCGCAGACGCCTAGTTTAGGAGTTATAGCGATTTTAAAGTTTTGAATTTTTTTTTTTGGTGCATAATATGACCCCCGCAGACGCCTAGTTTAGGAGTTATAGCCATTTTAAGATTTTGAATTTTTTTTTCCGGTGCATAATATGACCCCCGCAGACGCCTAGTTTAGGAGTTATAGCCATTTTAAGATTTTGAATTTTTTTTCCGGTGCATAATATGACCCCCGCAGACGCCTAGTTTAGGAGTTATAGCCATTTTAAGATTTTGAATTTTTTTTTCCGGTGCATAATATGACCCCCGCAGACGCCTAGTTTAGGAGTTATAGCGACTTTAAAGTTTTGAATTTTCTTTTTTTCGGTGCTTAATATGACCCCCGCAGACGCCTAGTTTAGGAGTTATAGCGATTTTAAAGTTTTGAATTTTCTTTTTTTCGGTGCTTAATATGACCCCCGCAGATGCCTAGTTTAGGAGTTATAGCCATTTTAAGATTTTGAATTTTTTTTTCTGGTGCATAATATGACCCCCGCAGACGCCTAGTTTAGGAGTTATAGCCATTTTAAGATTTTGAATTTTTTTTTCCGGTGCATAATATGACCCCCGCAGACGCCTAGTTTAGGAGTTATAGCCATTTTAAGATTTTGAATTTTTTTTCCGGTGCATAATATGACCCCCGCAGACGCCTAGTTTAGGAGTTATAGCGGTTTTAAAGTTTTGAATTTTCTTTTTTCCGGTGCATAATATGACCCCCGCAGACGCCTAGTTTAGGAGTTATAGCCATTTTAAGATTTTGAATTTTTTTTTCCGGTGCATAATATGACCCCCGCAGACGCCTAGTTTAGGAGTTATAGCGATTTTAAAGTTTTGAATTTTCTTTTTTTCGGTGCTTAATATGACCCCCGCAGACGACTAGTTTAGGAGTTATAGCCATTTTAAGATTTTGAATTTTTTTTTTTGGTGCATAATATGACCCCCGCAGACGCCTAGTTTAGGAGTTATAGCCATTTTAAGATTTTGAAATTTTTTTCCGGTGCATAATATGACCCCCGCAGACGCCTAGTTTAGGAGTTATAGCCATTTTAAGATTTTGAATTTTTTTTCCGGTGCATAATATGACCCCCGCAGACGCCTAGTTTAGGAGTTATAGCGGTTTTAAAGTTTTGAATTTTCTTTTTTCCGGTGCATAATATGACCCCCGCAGACGCCTAGTTTAGGAGTTATAGCCATTTTAAGATTTTGAATTTTTTTTTCCGGTGCATAATATGACCCCCGCAGACGCCTAGTTTAGGAGTTATAGCCATTTTAAGATTTTGAATTTTTTTTCCGGTGCATAATATGACCCCCGCAGACGCCTAGTTTAGGAGTTATAGCCATTTTAAGATTTTGAATTTTTTTTTCCGGTGCATAATATGACCCCCGCAGACGCCTAGTTTAGGAGTTATAGCGACTTTAAAGTTTTGAATTTTCTTTTTTTCGGTGCTTAATATGACCCCCGCAGACGCCTAGTTTAGGAGTTATAGCGATTTTAAAGTTTTGAATTTTCTTTTTTTCGGTGCTTAATATGACCCCCGCAGATGCCTAGTTTAGGAGTTATAGCCATTTTAAGATTTTGAATTTTTTTTTCTGGTGCATAATATGACCCCCGCAGACGCCTAGTTTAGGAGTTATAGCCATTTTAAGATTTTGAAATTTTTTTCCGGTGCATAATATGACCCCCGCAGACGCCTAGTTTAGGAGTTATAGCCATTTTAAGATTTTGAATTTTTTTTCCGGTGCATAATATGACCCCCGCAGACGCCTAGTTTAGGAGTTATAGCGGTTTTAAAGTTTTGAATTTTCTTTTTTCCGGTGCATAATATGACCCCCGCAGACGCCTAGTTTAGGAGTTATAGCCATTTTAAGATTTTGAATTTTTTTTTCCGGTGCATAATATGACCCCCGCAGACGCCTAGTTTAGGAGTTATAGCGGTTTTAAAGTTTTGAATTTTCTTTTTTCCGGTGCTTAATATGACCCCCGCAGACGCCTAGTTTAGGAGTTATAGCGATTTTAAAGTTTTGAATTTTCTTTTTTCCGGTGCTTAATATGACCCCCGCAGACGCCTAGTTTAGGAGTTATAGCGATTTTAAAGTTTTGAATTTTCTTTTTTTCGGTGCTTAATATGACCCCCGCAGACGACTAGTTTAGGAGTTATAGCCATTTTAAGATTTTGAATTTTTTTTTTTGGTGCATAATATGACCCCCGCAGACGCCTAGTTTAGGAGTTATAGCCATTTTAAGATTTTGAAATTTTTTTCCGGTGCATAATATGACCCCCGCAGACGCCTAGTTTAGGAGTTATAGCCATTTTAAGATTTTGAATTTTTTTTTCCGGTGCATAATATGACCCCCGCAGACGCCTAGTTTAGGAGTTATAGCGGTTTTAAAGTTTTGAATTTTCTTTTTTCCGGTGCTTAATATGACCCCCGCAGACGCCTAGTTTAGGAGTTATAGCGATTTTAAAGTTTTGAATTTTCTTTTTTCCGGTGCTTAATATGACCCCCGCAGACGCCTAGTTTAGGAGTTATAGCGATTTTAAAGTTTTGAATCTTCTTTTTTTCGGTGCTTAATATGACCCCCGCAGACGCCTAGTTTAGGAGTTATAGCCATTTTAAGATTTTGAATTTTTTTTCCGGTGCATAATATGACCCCCGCAGACGCCTAGTTTAGGAGTTATAGCCATTTTAAGATTTTGAATTTTTTTTTCCGGTGCATAATATGACCCCCGCAGACGCCTAGTTTAGGAGTTATAGCGGTTTTAAAGTTTTGAATTTTCTTTTTTCCGGTGCTTAATATGACCCCCGCAGACGCCTAGTTTAGGAGTTATAGCGGTTTTAAAGTTTTGAATTTTCTTTTTTCCGGTGCATAGTATGACCCCCGCAGACGCCTAGTTTAGGAGTTATAGCCATTTTAAGATTTTGAATTTTTTTTTCTGGTGCATAATATGACCCCCGCAGACGCCTAGTTTAGGAGTTATAGCCATTTTAAGATTTTGAATTTTTTTTTCCGGTGCATAATATGACCCCCGCAGACGCCTAGTTTAGGAGTTATAGCCATTTTAAGATTTTGAATTTTTTTTCCGGTGCATCATATGACCCCCGCAGACGCCTAGTTTAGGAGTTATAGCGGTTTTAAAGTTTTGAATTTTCTTTTTTCCGGTGCATAATATGACCCCCGCAGACGCCTAGTTGAGGAGTTATAGCCATTTTAAGATTTTGAATTTTTTTTTCCGGTGCATAATATGACCCCCGCAGACGCCTAGTTTAGGAGTTATAGCGATTTTAAAGTTTTGAATTTTCTTTTTTTCGGTGCTTAATATGACCCCCGCAGACGCCTAGTTTAGGAGTTATAGCCATTTTAAGATTTTGAATTTTTTTTTTTGGTGCATAATATGACCCCCGCAGACGCCAAGTTTAGGAGTTATAGCCATTTTAAGATTTTGAAATTTTTTTCCGGTGCATAATATGACCCCCGCAGACGCCTACTTTAGGAGTTATAGCCATTTTAAGATTTTGAATTTTTTTTTCCGGTGCATAATATGACCCCCGCAGACGCCTAGTTTAGGAGTTATAGCGATTTTAAAGTTTCGAATTTTCTTTTTTCCGGTGCTTAATATGACCCCCGCAGACGCCTAGTTTAGGAGTTATAGCGATTTTAAAGTTTTGAATCTTCTTTTTTTCGGTGCTTAATATGACCCCCGCAGACGCCTAGTTTAGGAGTTATAGCCATTTTAAGATTTTGAATTTTTTTTCCGGTGCATAATATGACCCCCGCAGACGCCTAGTTTAGGAGTTATACCCATTTTAAGATTTTGAATTTTTTTTTCCGGTGCATAATATGACCCCCGCAGACGCCTAGTTTAGGAGTTATAGCGGTTTTAAAGTTTTGAATTTTCTTTTTTCCGGTGCTTAATATGACCCCCGCAGACGCCTAGTTTAGGAGTTATAGCGGTTTTAAAGTTTTGAATTTTCTTTTTTCCGGTGCTTAAAATGACCCCCGCAGACGCCTAGTTTAGGAGTTATAGCCATTTTAAGATTTTGAATTTTTTTTTCCGGTGCATAATATGAAACCCGCAGACGCCTAGTTTAGGAGTTATAGCGATTTTAAAGTTTTGAATTTTCTTTTTTCCGGTGCATAGTATGACCCCCGCAGACGCCTAGTTTAGGAGTTATAGCCATTTTAAGATTTTGAATTTTTTTTTCCGGTGCATAATATGACCCCCGCAGACGCCTAGTTTAGGAGTTATAGCGATTTTAAAGTTTTGAATTTTTTTTTTTTCGGTGCTTAAAATGACCCCAGCAGACGCCTAGTTTAGGAGTTATAGCCATTTTAAGATTTAGAATTTTTTTTTCCGGTGCATAATATGACCCCCGCAGACGCCTAGTTTAGGAGTTATAGCGGTTTTAAAGTTTTGAATTTTCTTTTTTCCGGTGCTTAATATGACCCCCGCAGACACCTAGTTTAGGAGTTCTAGCGATTTTAAAGTTTTGAATTTTCTTTTTTCCGGTGCTTAATATGACCCCCGCAGACGCCTAGTTTAGGAGTTATAGCGATTTTAAAGTTTTGAATCTTCTTTTTTTCGGTGCTTAATATGACCCCCGCAGACGCCTAGTTTAGGAGTTATAGCCATTTTAAGATTTTGAATTTTTTTTTCCGGTGCATAATATGACCCCCGCAGACGCCTAGCTTAGGAGTTATAGCGATTTTAAAGTTTTGAATTTTCTTTTTTCCGGTGCATAATATGACCCCCGCAGACGCCTAGTTTCGGAGTTATAGCGGTTTTAAAGTTTTGAATTTTCTTTTTTCCGGTGCATAATATGACCCCCGCAGACGCCTAGTTTAGGAGTTATAGCCATTTTAAGATTTTGAATTTTTTTTTCTGGTGCATAACATGACCCCCGCAGACGCCTAGTTTAGGAGTTATAGCGATTTTAAAGTTTTGAATTTTCTTTTTTCCGGGGCATAATATGACCCTCGCAGACGCCTAGTTTAGGAGTTATAGCGATTTTAAAGTTTTGAATTTTCTTTTTTTCGGTGCTTAATATGACCCCCGCAGACGCCTAGTTTAGGAGTTATAGCCATTTTAAGATTTTGAATTTTTTTTTCCGGTGCATAATATGACCCCCGCAGACGCCTAGTTTAGGAGTTATAGCGATTTTAAAGTTTTGAATTTTCTTTTTTTCGCTGCTTAATATGACCCCCGCAGACGCGTAGTTTAGGAGTTATAGCCATTTTAAAATTTTGAATTTTTTTTTCCGGTGCATAATATGACCCCCGCAGACGCCTAGTTTAGGAGTTACAGCGATTTTAAAGTTTTGAATTGTCTTTTTTTCGGTGCATAATATGACCCCCGCAGACGCCTAGTTTAGGAGTTATAGCCATTTTAAGATTTTGAATTTTTTTTTCCGGTGCATAATATGACCCCCGCAGACGCCTAGTTTAGGAGTTATAGCGACTTTAAAGTTTTGAATTTTCTTTTTTTCGGTGCTTAATATGACCCCCGCAGACGCCTAGTTTAGGAGTTATAGCCATTTTAAGATTTTGAATTTTTTTTTCTGGTGCATAATATGACCCCCGCAGACGCCTAGTTTAGGAGTTATAGCCATTTTAAGATTTTGAATTTTTTTTCCGGTGCATAATATGACCCCCGCAGACGCCTAGTTTAGGAGTTATAGCCATTTTAAGATTTTGAATTTTTTTTTCCGGTGCATAATATGACCCCCGCAGACGCCTAGTTTAGGAGTTATAGCGGTTTTAAAGTTTTGAATTTTCTTTTTTCCGGTGCTTAATATGACCCCCGCAGACGCCTAGTTTAGGAGTTATAGCGATTTTAAAGTTTTGAATTTTCTATTTTCCGGTGCTTAATATGACCCCCGCAGACTCCTAGTTTAGGAGTTATAGCGATTTTAAAGTTTTGAATTTTCTATTTTCCGGTGCTTAATATGACCCCCGCAGACGCCTAGTTTAGGAGTTATAGCGACTTTAAAGTTTTGAATTTTCTTTTTTTCGGTGCTTAATATGACCCCCGCAGACGCCTAGTTCAGGAGTTATAGCCATTTTAAGATTTTGAATTTTTTTTTCTGGTGCATAATATGACCCCCGCAGACGCCTAGTTTAGGAGTTATAGCCATTTTAAGATTTTGTTTTTTTTTTTCCGGTGCATAATATGACCCCCGCAGACGCCTAGTTTAGGAGTTATAGCCATTTTAAGATTTTGAATTTTTTTTTCCGGTGCATAATATGACCCCCGCAGACGCCTAGTTTAGGAGTTATAGCGACTTTAAAGTTTTGAATTGTCTTTTTTTCGGTGCTTAATATGACCCCCGCAGACGCCTAGTTTAGGAGTTATAGCCATTTTAAGATTTTGAATTTTCTTTTTTCCGGTGCATAATATGACCCCCGCAGACGCCTAGTTTAGGGGTTATAGCGATTTTAAAGTTTTGAATTTTCTATTTTCCGGTGCTTAATATGACCCCCGCAGACGCCTAGTTTAGGAGTTATAGCGACTTTAAAGTTTTGAATTTTCTTTTTTTCGGTGCTTAATATGACCCCCGCAGACGCCTAGTTTAGGAGTTATAGCCATTTTAAGATTTTGAATTTTTTTTTCTGGTGCATAATATGACCCCCGCAGACGCCTAGTTTAGGAGTTATAGCCATTTTAAGATTTTGTTTTTTTTTTTCCGGTGCATAATATGACCCCCGCAGACGCCTAGTTTAGGAGTTATAGCCATTTTAAGATTTTGAATTTTTTTTTCCGGTGCATAATATGACCCCCGCAGACGCCTAGTTTAGGAGTTATAGCGACTTTAAAGTTTTGAATTGTCTTTTTTTCGGTGCTTAATATGACCCCCGCAGACGCCTAGTTTAGGAGTTATAGCCATTTTAAGATTTTGAATTTTCTTTTTTCCGGTGCATAATATGACCCCCGCAGACGCCTAGTTTAGGAGTTATAGCCATTTTAAGATTTTGAATTTTTTTTTCCGGTGCATAATATGACCCCCGCAGACGCCTAGTTTAGGAGTTATAGCCATTTTAAGATTTTGAATTTTTTTTCCGGTGCATAATATGACCCCCGCAGACGCCTAGTTTAGGAGTTATAGCCATTTTAAGATTTTGAATTTTTTTTTCCGGTGCATAATATGACCCCCGCAGACGCCTAGTTTAGGAGTTATAGCGACTTTAAAGTTTTGAATTTTCTTTTTTTCGGTGCTTAATATGACCCCCGCAGACGCCTAGTTTAGGAGTTATAGCCATTTTAAGATTTTGAATTTTTTTTTCTGGTGCATAATATGACCCCCGCAGACGCCTAGTTTAGGAGTTATAGCCATTTTAAGATTTTGAATTTTTTTTCCGGTGCATAATATGACCCCCGCAGACGCCTAGTTTAGGAGTTATAGCCATTTTAAGATTTTGAATTTTTTTTTCCGGTGCATAATATGACCCCCGCAGACGCCTAGTTTAGGAGTTATAGCGGTTTTAAAGTTTTGAATTTTCTTTTTTCCGGTGCTTAATATGACCCCCGCAGACGCCTAGTTTAGGAGTTATAGCGATTTTAAAGTTTTGAATTTTCTATTTTCCGGTGCTTAATATGACCCCCGCAGACGCCTAGTTTAGGAGTTACAGCGATTTTAAAGTTTTAAATCTTCTTTTTTTCGGTGCTTAATATGACCCCCGCAGACGCCTAGTTTAGGAGTTATAGCCATTTTAAGATTTTGAATTTTTTTTTCCGGTGCATAATATGACCCCCGCAGACGCCTAGTTTAGGAGTTATAGCGATTTTGAAGTTTTGAATTTTCTTTTTTCCGGTGCATAATATGACCCCCACAGACGCCTAGTTTAGGAGTTATAGCGATTTTAAAGTTTTGAATTTTCTTTTTTCCGGTGCATAATATGACCCCCGCAGACGCCTAGTTTAGGAGTTATAGCGATTTTAAAGCTTTGAATTTTCTTTTTTTCGGTGCTTAATATGACCCCCGCAGACGCCTAGTTTAGGAGTTATAGCCATTTTAAGATTTTGAATTTTTTTTTCCGGTGCATAATATGACCCCCGCAGACGCCTAGTTTAGGAGTTATAGCGGTTTTAAAGTTTTGAATTTTCTTTTTTCCGGTGCTTAATACGACCCCGGCAGATGCCTAGTTTAGGAGTTATAGCCATTTTAAGATTTTGAATTTTTTTTTCCGGTGCATAATATGACCCCCGCAGACGCCTAGTTTAGGAGTTATAGCGGTTTTAAAGTTTTGAATTTTCTTTTTTCCGGTGCTTAATATGACCCCCGCAGACGCCTAGTTTAGGAGTTATAGCGATTTTAAAGTTTTGAATTTTCTATTTTCCGGTGCTTAATATGACCCCCGCAGACGCCTAGTTTAGGAGTTATAGCGATTTTAAAGTTTTGAATCTTCTTTTTTTCGGTGCATAATATGACCCCCGCAGACGCCTAGTTTAGGAGTTATAGCCATTTTAAGATTTTGAATTTTTTTTTCCGGTGCATAATATGACCCCCGCAGACGCCTAGTTTAGGAGTTATAGCGGTTTTAAAGTTTTGAATTTTCTTTTTTCCGGTGCTTAATATGACCCCCGCAGACGCCTAGTTTAGGAGTTATAGCGATTTTAAAGTTTTGAATTTTCTATTTTCCGGTGCTTAATATGACCCCCGCAGACGCCTAGTTTAGGAGTTATAGCGATTTTAAAGTTTTGAATCTTCTTTTTTTCGGTGCTTAATATGACCCCCGCAGACGCCTAGTTTAGGAGTTATAGCCATTTTAAGATTTTGAATTTTTTTTTCCGGTGCATAATATGACCCCCGCAGACGCCTAGCTTAGGAGTTATAGCGATTTTAAAGTTTTGAATTTTCTTTTTTCCGGTGCATAATATGACCCCCGCAGACGCCTAGTTTAGGAGTTATAGCGGTTTTAAAGTTTTGAATTTTCTTTTTTCCGGTGCATAATATGACCCCCGCAGACGCCTAGTTTAGGAGTTATAGCGATTTTAAAGTTTTGAATTTTCTTTTTTCCGGTGCATAATATGACCCCCGCAGACGCCTAGTTTAGGAGTTATAGCGATTTTAAAGCTTTGAATTTTCTTTTTTTCGGTGCTTAATATGACCCCCGCAGACGCCTAGTTTAGGAGTTATAGCCATTTTAAGATTTTGAATTTTTTTTTCCGGTGCATAATATGACCCCCGCAGACGCCTAGTTTAGGAGTTATAGCGGTTTTAAAGTTTTGAATTTTCTTTTTTCCGGTGCTTAATACGACCCCGGCAGATGCCTAGTTTAGGAGTTATAGCCATTTTAAGATTTTGAATTTTTTTTTCCGGTGCATAATATGACCCCCGCAGACGCCTAGTTTAGGAGTTATAGCGATTTTAAAGTTTTGAATTTTCTTTTTTCCGGTGCATAATATGACCCCCACAGACGCCTAGTTTAGGAGTTATAGCGATTTTAAAGTTTTGAATTTTCTTTTTTCCGGTGCATAATATGACCCCCACAGACGCCTAGTTTAGGAGTTATAGCGATTTTAAAGTTTTGAATTTTCTTTTTTCCGGTGCATAATATGACCCCCGCAGACGCCTAGTTTAGGAGTTATAGCGATTTTAAAGCTTTGAATTTTCTTTTTTTCGGTGCTTAATATGACCCCCGCAGACGCCTAGTTTAGGAGTTATAGCCATTTTAAGATTTTGAATTTTTTTTTCCGGTGCATAATATGACCCCCGCAGACGCCTAGTTTAGGAGTTATAGCGGTTTTAAAGTTTTGAATTTTCTTTTTTCCGGTGCTTAATACGACCCCGGCAGATGCCTAGTTTAGGAGTTATAGCCATTTTAAGATTTTGAATTTTTTTTTCCGGTGCATAATATGACCCCCGCAGACGCCTAGTTTAGGAGTTATAGCGATTTTAAAGTTTTGAATTTTCTTTTTTCCGGTGCATAATATGACCCCCGCAGACGCCTAGTTTAGGAGTTATAGCCATTTTAAGATTTTGAACTTTTTTTTCTGGTGCATAACATGACCCCCGCAGACGCCTAGTTTAGGAGTTATAGCGATTTTAAAGTTTTGAATTTTCTTTTTTCCGGTGCATAATATGACCCCCACAGACGCCTAGTTTAGGAGTTATAGCGATTTTAAAGCTTTGAATTTTCTTTTTTTCGGTGCTTAAGATGACCCCCGCAGACGCCTAGTTTAGGAGTTATAGCGATTTTAAAGTTTTAAATCTTCTTTTTTTCGGTGCTTAATATGACCCCCGCAGACGCCTAGTTTAGGAGTTATAGCCATTTTAAGATTTTGAATTTTTTTTTCCGGTGCATAATATGACCCCCGCAGACGCCTAGTTTAGGAGTTATAGCGATTTTAAAGTTTTGAATTTTCTTTTTTCCGGTGCATAATATGACCCCCGCAGGCGCCTAGTTTAGGAGTTATAGCCATTTTAAGATTTTGAACTTTTTTTTCTGGTGCATAACATGACCCCCGCAGACGCCTAGTTTAGGAGTTATAGCGATTTTAAAGTTTTGAATTTTCTTTTTTCCGGTGAATAATATGACCCCCGCAGACGCCTAGTTTAGGAGTTATAGCGATTTTAAAGTTTTGAATTTTTTTTTCTGGTGCATAATATGACCCCCGCAGACGCCTAGTTTAGGAGTTATAGCCATTTTAAGATTTTGAATTTTTTTTTCCGGTGCATAATATGACCCCCGCAGACGCCTAGTTTAGGAGTTATAGCCATTTTAAGATTTTGAATTTTTTTTCCGGTGCATAATATGACCCCCGCAGACGCCTAGTTTAGGAGTTATAGCGGTTTTAAAGTTTTGAATTTTCTTTTTTCCGGTGCATAATATGACCCCCGCAGACGCCTAGTTTAGGAGTTATAGCCATTTTAAGATTTTGAATTTTTTTTTCCGGTGCATAATATGACCCCCGCAGACGCCTAGTTTAGGAGTTATAGCCATTTTAAGATTTTGAATTTTTTTTCCGGTGCATAATATGACCCCCGCAGACGCCTAGTTTAGGAGTTATAGCCATTTTAAGTTTAGGAGTTATAGCGACTTTAAAGTTTTGAATTTTCTTTTTTTCGGTGCTTAATATGACCCCCGCAGACCCCTAGTTTAGGAGTTATAGCCATTTTAAGATTTTGAATTTTTTTTTCTGGTGCATAATATGACCCCCGCAGACGCCTAGTTTAGGAGTTATAGCCATTTTAAGATTTTGAATTTTTTTTCCGGTGCATAATATGACCCCCGCAGACGCCTAGTTTAGGAGTTATAGCCATTTTAAGATTTTGAATTTTTTTTTCCGGTGCATAATATGACCCCCGCAGACGCCTAGTTTAGGAGTTATAGCGGTTTTAAAGTTTTGAATTTTCTTTTTTCCGGTGCTTAATATGACCCCCGCAGACGCCTAGTTTAGGAGTTATAGCGATTTTAAAGTTTTGAATTTTCTATTTTCCGGTGCTTAATATGACCCCCGCAGACGCCTAGTTTAGGAGTTATAGCGATTTTAAAGTTTTAAATCTTCTTTTTTTCGGTGCTTAATATGACCCCCGCAGACGCCTAGTTTAGGAGTTATAGCCATTTTAAGATTTTGAATTTTTTTTTCCGGTGCATAATATGACCCCCGCAGACGCCTAGTTTAGGAGTTATAGCGATTTTAAAGTTTTGAATTTTCTTTTTTCCGGTGCATAATATGACTCCCGCAGGCGCCTAGTTTAGGAGTTATAGCCATTTTAAGATTTTGAACTTTTTTTTCTGGTGCATAACATGACCCCCGCAGACGCCTAGTTTAGGAGTTAAAGCGATTTTAAAGTTTTGAATTTTCTTTTTTCCGGTGCATAATATGACCCCCACAGACGCCTAGTTTAGGAGTTATAGCGATTTTAAAGTTTTGAATTTTCTTTTTTCCGGTGCATAATATGACCCCCGCAGACGCCTAGTTTAGGAGTTATAGCGATTTTAAAGCTTTGAATTTTCTTTTTTTCGGTGCTTAATATGACCCCCGCAGACGCCTAGTTTAGGAGTTATAGCCATTTTAAGATTTTGAATTTTTTTTTCCGGTGCATAATATGACCCCCGCAGACGCCTAGTTTAGGAGTTATAGCGGTTTTAAAGTTTTGAATTTTCTTTTTTCCGGTGCTTAATACGACCCCGGCAGATGCCTAGTTTAGGAGTTATAGCCATTTTAAGATTTTGAATTTTTTTTTCCGGTGCATAATATGACCCCCGCAGACGCCTAGTTTAGGAGTTATAGCGGTTTTAAAGTTTTGAATTTTCTTTTTTCCGGTGCTTAATATGACCCCCGCAGACGCCTAGTTTAGGAGTTATAGCGATTTTAAAGTTTTGAATTTTCTATTTTCCGGTGCTTAATATGACCCCCGCAGACGCCTAGTTTAGGAGTTATAGCGATTTTAAAGTTTTGAATCTTCTTTTTTTCGGTGCATAATATGACCCCCGCAGACGCCTAGTTTAGGAGTTATAGCCATTTTAAGATTTTGAATTTTTTTTTCCGGTGCATAATATGACCCCCGCAGACGCCTAGTTTAGGAGTTATAGCGGTTTTAAAGTTTTGAATTTTCTTTTTTCCGGTGCTTAATATGACCCCCGCAGACGCCTAGTTTAGGAGTTATAGCGATTTTAAAGTTTTGAATTTTCTATTTTCCGGTGCTTAATATGACCCCCGCAGACGCCTAGTTTAGGAGTTATAGCGATTTTAAAGTTTTGAATCTTCTTTTTTTCGGTGCATAATATGACCCCCGCAGGCGCCTAGTTTAGGAGTTATAGCCATTTTAAGATTTTGAACTTTTTTTTCTGGTGCATAACATGACCCCCGCAGACGCCTAGTTTAGGAGTTATAGCGATTTTAAAGTTTTGAATTTTCTTTTTTCCGGTGCATAATATGACCCCCACAGACGCCTAGTTTAGGAGTTATAGCGATTTTAAAGTTTTGAATTTTCTTTTTTCCGGTGCATAATATGACCCCCGCAGACGCCTAGTTTAGGAGTTATAGCGATTTTAAAGCTTTGAATTTTCTTTTTTTCGGTGCTTAATATGACCCCCGCAGACGCCTAGTTTAGGAGTTATAGCCATTTTAAGATTTTGAATTTTTTTTTCCGGTGCATAATATGACCCCCGCAGACGCCTAGTTTAGGAGTTATAGCGATTTTAAAGTTTTGAATTTTCTTTTTTCCGGTGCATAATATGACTCCCGCAGGCGCCTAGTTTAGGAGTTATAGCCATTTTAAGATTTTGAACTTTTTTTTCTGGTGCATAACATGACCCCCGCAGACGCCTAGTTTAGGAGTTAAAGCGATTTTAAAGTTTTGAATTTTCTTTTTTCCGGTGCATAATATGACCCCCACAGACGCCTAGTTTAGGAGTTATAGCGATTTTAAAGTTTTGAATTTTCTTTTTTCCGGTGCATAATATGACCCCCGCAGACGCCTAGTTTAGGAGTTATAGCGATTTTAAAGCTTTGAATTTTCTTTTTTTCGGTGCTTAATATGACCCCCGCAGACGCCTAGTTTAGGAGTTATAGCCATTTTAAGATTTTGAATTTTTTTTTCCGGTGCATAATATGACCCCCGCAGACGCCTAGTTTAGGAGTTATAGCGGTTTTAAAGTTTTGAATTTTCTTTTTTCCGGTGCTTAATACGACCCCGGCAGATGCCTAGTTTAGGAGTTATAGCCATTTTAAGATTTTGAATTTTTTTTTCCGGTGCATAATATGACCCCCGCAGACGCCTAGTTTAGGAGTTATAGCGGTTTTAAAGTTTTGAATTTTCTTTTTTCCGGTGCTTAATATGACCCCCGCAGACGCCTAGTTTAGGAGTTATAGCGATTTTAAAGTTTTGAATTTTCTATTTTCCGGTGCTTAATATGACCCCCGCAGACGCCTAGTTTAGGAGTTATAGCGATTTTAAAGTTTTGAATCTTCTTTTTTTCGGTGCATAATATGACCCCCGCAGACGCCTAGTTTAGGAGTTATAGCCATTTTAAGATTTTGAATTTTTTTTTCCGGTGCATAATATGACCCCCGCAGACGCCTAGTTTAGGAGTTATAGCGGTTTTAAAGTTTTGAATTTTCTTTTTTCCGGTGCTTAGTATGACCCCCGCAGACGCCTAGTTTAGGAGTTATAGCGATTTTAAAGTTTTGAATTTTCTATTTTCCGGTGCTTAATATGACCCCCGCAGACGCCTAGTTTAGGAGTTATAGCGATTTTAAAGTTTTGAATCTTCTTTTTTTCGGTGCATAATATGACCCCCGCAGGCGCCTAGTTTAGGAGTTATAGCCATTTTAAGATTTTGAACTTTTTTTTCTGGTGCATAACATGACCCCCGCAGACGCCTAGTTTAGGAGTTATAGCGATTTTAAAGTTTTGAATTTTCTTTTTTCCGGTGCATAATATGACCCCCACAGACGCCTAGTTTAGGAGTTATAGCGATTTTAAAGTTTTGAATTTTCTTTTTTCCGGTGCATAATATGACCCCCGCAGACGCCTAGTTTAGGAGTTATAGCGATTTTAAAGCTTTGAATTTTCTTTTTTTCGGTGCTTAATATGACCCCCGCAGACGCCTAGTTTAGGAGTTATAGCCATTTTAAGATTTTGAATTTTTTTTTCCGGTGCATAATATGACCCCCGCAGACGCCTAGTTTAGGAGTTATAGCGGTTTTAAAGTTTTGAATTTTCTTTTTTCCGGTGCTTAATACGACCCCGGCAGATGCCTAGTTTAGGAGTTATAGCCATTTTAAGATTTTGAATTTTTTTTTCCGGTGCATAATATGACCCCCGCAGACGCCTAGTTTAGGAGTTATAGCGATTTTAAAGTTTTGAATTTTCTTTTTTCCGGTGCATAATATGACCCCCGCAGACGCCTAGTTTAGGAGTTATAGCCATTTTAAGATTTTGAACTTTTTTTTCTGGTGCATAACATGACCCCCGCAGACGCCTAGTTTAGGAGTTATAGCGATTTTAAAGTTTTGAATTTTCTTTTTTCCGGTGCATAATATGACCCCCACAGACGCCTAGTTTAGGAGTTATAGCGATTTTAAAGCTTTGAATTTTCTTTTTTTCGGTGCTTAAGATGACCCCCGCAGACGCCTAGTTTAGGAGTTATAGCCATTTTAAGATTTTGAACTTTTTTTTCTGGTGCATAACATGACCCCCGCAGACGCCTAGTTTAGGAGTTATAGCGTTTTTAAAGTTTTGAATTTTCTTTTTTCCGGTGCATAATATGACCCCCACAGACGCCTAGTTTAGGAGTTATAGCGATTTTAAAGTTTTGAATTTTCTTTTTTCCGGTGCATAATATGACCCCCGCAGACGCCTAGTTTAGGAGTTATAGCGATTTTAAAGCTTTGAATTTTCTTTTTTTCGGTGCTTAATATGACCCCCGCAGACGCCTAGTTTAGGAGTTATAGCCATTTTAAGATTTTGAATTTTTTTTTCCGGTGCATAATATGACCCCCGCAGACGCCTAGTTTAGGAGTTATAGCGGTTTTAAAGTTTTGAATTTTCTTTTTTCCGGTGCTTAATACGACCCCGGCAGATGCCTAGTTTAGGAGTTATAGCCATTTTAAGATTTTGAATTTTTTTTTCCGGTGCATAATATGACCCCCGCAGACGCCTAGTTTAGGAGTTATAGCGATTTTAAAGTTTTGAATTTTCTTTTTTCCGGTGCATATTATGACCCCCGCAGACGCCTAGTTTAGGAGTTATAGCGGTTTTAAAGTTTTGAATTTTCTTTTTTTCGGTGCTTAATATGACCCCCGCAGACGCCTAGTTTAGGAGTTATAGCCATTTTAAGATTTTGAATTTTTTTTTCTGGTGCATAATATGACCCCCGCAGACGCCTAGTTTAGGAGTTATAGCGATTTTAAAGTTTTGAATTTTCTTTTTTCCGGTGCATAATATGACCCCCGCAGGCGCCTAGTTTAGGAGTTATAGCCATTTTAAGATTTTGAACTTTTTTTTCTGGTGCATAACATGACCCCCGCAGACGCCTAGTTTAGGAGTTATAGCGATTTTAAAGTTTTGAATTTTCTTTTTTCCGGTGCATAATATGACCCCCACAGACGCCTAGTTTAGGAGTTATAGCGATTTTAAAGTTTTGAATTTTCTTTTTTCCGGTGCATAATATAACCCCCGCAGACGCCTAGTTTAGGAGTTATAGCGATTTTAAAGCTTTGAATTTTCTTTTTTTCGGTGCTTAATATGACCCCCGCAGACGCCTAGTTTAGGAGTTATAGCCATTTTAAGATTTTGAATTTTTTTTTCCGGTGCATAATATGACCCCCGCAGACGCCTAGTTTAGGAGTTATAGCGGTTTTAAAGTTTTGAATTTTCTTTTTTCCGGTGCTTAATACGACCCCGGCAGATGCCTAGTTTAGGAGTTATAGCCATTTTAAGATTTTGAATTTTTTTTTCCGGTGCATAATATGACCCCCGCAGACGCCTAGTTTAGGAGTTATAGCGATTTTAAAGTTTTGAATTTTCTTTTTTCCGGTGCATAATATGACCCCCGCAGACGCCTAGTTTAGGAGTTATAGCCATTTTAAGATTTTGAACTTTTTTTTCTGGTGCATAACATGACCCCCGCAGACGCCTAGTTTAGGAGTTATAGCGATTTTAAAGTTTTGAATTTTCTTTTTTCCGGTGCATAATATGACCCCCACAGACGCCTAGTTTAGGAGTTATAGCGATTTTAAAGCTTTGAATTTTCTTTTTTTCGGTGCTTAAGATGACCCCCGCAGACGCCTAGTTTAGGAGTTATAGCCATTTTAAGATTTTGAACTTTTTTTTCTGGTGCATAACATGACCCCCGCAGACGCCTAGTTTAGGAGTTATAGCGTTTTTAAAGTTTTGAATTTTCTTTTTTCCGGTGCATAATATGACCCCCACAGACGCCTAGTTTAGGAGTTATAGCGATTTTAAAGTTTTGAATTTTCTTTTTTCCGGTGCATAATATGACCCCCGCAGACGCCTAGTTTAGGAGTTATAGCGATTTTAAAGCTTTGAATTTTCTTTTTTTCGGTGCTTAATATGACCCCCGCAGACGCCTAGTTTAGGAGTTATAGCCATTTTAAGATTTTGAATTTTTTTTTCCGGTGCATAATATGACCCCCGCAGACGCCTAGTTTAGGAGTTATAGCGGTTTTAAAGTTTTGAATTTTCTTTTTTCCGGTGCTTAATACGACCCCGGCAGATGCCTAGTTTAGGAGTTATAGCCATTTTAAGATTTTGAATTTTTTTTTCCGGTGCATAATATGACCCCCGCAGACGCCTAGTTTAGGAGTTATAGCGATTTTAAAGTTTTGAATTTTCTTTTTTCCGGTGCATAATATGACCCCCGCAGACGCCTAGTTTAGGAGTTATAGCCATTTTAAGATTTTGAACTTTTTTTTCTGGTGCATAACATGACCCCCGCAGACGCCTAGTTTAGGAGTTATAGCGATTTTAAAGTTTTGAATTTTCTTTTTTCCGGTGCATAATATGACCCCCACAGACGCCTAGTTTAGGAGTTATAGCGATTTTAAAGCTTTGAATTTTCTTTTTTTCGGTGCTTAAGATGACCCCCGCAGACGCCTAGTTTAGGAGTTATAGCCATTTTAAGATTTTGAACTTTTTTTTCTGGTGCATAACATGACCCCCGCAGACGCCTAGTTTAGGAGTTATAGCGTTTTTAAAGTTTTGAATTTTCTTTTTTCCGGTGCATAATATGACCCCCACAGACGCCTAGTTTAGGAGTTATAGCGATTTTAAAGTTTTGAATTTTCTTTTTTCCGGTGCATAATATGACCCCCGCAGACGCCTAGTTTAGGAGTTATAGCGATTTTAAAGCTTTGAATTTTCTTTTTTTCGGTGCTTAATATGACCCCCGCAGACGCCTAGTTTAGGAGTTATAGCCATTTTAAGATTTTGAATTTTTTTTTCCGGTGCATAATATGACCCCCGCAGACGCCTAGTTTAGGAGTTATAGCGGTTTTAAAGTTTTGAATTTTCTTTTTTCCGGTGCTTAATACGACCCCGGCAGATGCCTAGTTTAGGAGTTATAGCCATTTTAAGATTTTGAATTTTTTTTTCCGGTGCATAATATGACCCACGCAGACGCCTAGTTTAGGAGTTATAGCGATTTTAAAGTTTTGAATTTTCTTTTTTCCGGTGCATATTATGACCCCCGCAGACGCCTAGTTTAGGAGTTATAGCGGTTTTAAAGTTTTGAATTTTCTTTTTTTCGGTGCTTAATATGACCCCCGCAGACGCCTAGTTTAGGAGTTATAGCCATTTTAAGATTTTGAATTTTTTTTTCTGGTGCATAATATGACCCCCGCAGACGCCTAGTTTAGGAGTTATAGCCATTTTAAGATTTTGAATTTTTTTTCCGGTGCATAATATGACACCCGCAGACGCCTAGTTTAGGAGTTATAGCGATTTTAAAGTTTTGAATTTTCTTTTTTCCGGTGCATATTATGACCCCCGCAGACGCCTAGTTTAGGAGTTATAGCGGTTTTAAAGTTTTGAATTTTCTTTTTTTCGGTGCTTAATATGACCCCCGCAGACGCCTAGTTTAGGAGTTATAGCGATTTTAAAGCTTTGAATTTTCTTTTTTTCGGTGCTTAAGATGACCCCCGCAGACGCCTAGTTTAGGAGTTATAGCCATTTTAAGATTTTGAACTTTTTTTTCTGGTGCATAACATGACCCCCGCAGACGCCTAGTTTAGGAGTTATAGCGTTTTTAAAGTTTTGAATTTTCTTTTTTCCGGTGCATAATATGACCCCCACAGACGCCTAGTTTAGGAGTTATAGCGATTTTAAAGTTTTGAATTTTCTTTTTTCCGGTGCATAATATGACCCCCGCAGACGCCTAGTTTAGGAGTTATAGCGATTTTAAAGCTTTGAATTTTCTTTTTTTCGGTGCTTAATATGACCCCCGCAGACGCCTAGTTTAGGAGTTATAGCCATTTTAAGATTTTGAATTTTTTTTTCCGGTGCATAATATGACCCCCGCAGACGCCTAGTTTAGGAGTTATAGCGGTTTTAAAGTTTTGAATTTTCTTTTTTCCGGTGCATATTATGACCCCCGCAGACGCCTAGTTTAGGAGTTATAGCGGTTTTAAAGTTTTGAATTTTCTTTTTTCCGGTGCATAATATGACCCCCGCAGACGCCTAGTTTAGGAGTTATAGCCATTTTAAGATTTTGAATTTTTTTTTCTGGTGCATAATATGACCCCCGCAGACGCCTAGTTTAGGAGTTATAGCGATTTTAAAGTTTTGAATTTTCTTTTTTCCGGTGCATAATATGACCCCCACAGACGCCTAGTTTAGGAGTTATAGCGATTTTAAAGTTTTGAATTTTCTTTTTTCCGGTGCATAATATGACCCCCGCAGACGCCTAGTTTAGGAGTTATAGCGATTTTAAAGCTTTGAATTTTCTTTTTTTCGGTGCTTAATATGACCCCCGCAGACGCCTAGTTTAGGAGTTATAGCCATTTTAAGATTTTGAATTTTTTTTTCCGGTGCATAATATGACCCCCGCAGACGCCTAGTTTAGGAGTTATAGCGGTTTTAAAGTTTTGAATTTTCTTTTTTCCGGTGCTTAATACGACCCCGGCAGATGCCTAGTTTAGGAGTTATAGCCATTTTAAGATTTTGAATTTTTTTTTCCGGTGCATAATATGACCCACGCAGACGCCTAGTTTAGGAGTTATAGCGATTTTAAAGTTTTGAATTTTCTTTTTTCCGGTGCATATTATGACCCCCGCAGACGCCTAGTTTAGGAGTTATAGCGGTTTTAAAGTTTTGAATTTTCTTTTTTTCGGTGCTTAATATGACCCCCGCAGACGCCTAGTTTAGGAGTTATAGCCATTTTAAGATTTTGAATTTTTTTTTCTGGTGCATAATATGACCCCCGCAGACGCCTAGTTTAGGAGTTATAGCCATTTTAAGATTTTGAATTTTTTTTCCGGTGCATAATATGACACCCGCAGACGCCTAGTTTAGGAGTTATAGCGATTTTAAAGTTTTGAATTTTCTTTTTTCCGGTGCATATTATGACCCCCGCAGACGCCTAGTTTAGGAGTTATAGCGGTTTTAAAGTTTTGAATTTTCTTTTTTTCGGTGCTTAATATGACCCCCGCAGACGCCTAGTTTAGGAGTTATAGCGATTTTAAAGCTTTGAATTTTCTTTTTTTCGGTGCTTAAGATGACCCCCGCAGACGCCTAGTTTAGGAGTTATAGCCATTTTAAGATTTTGAACTTTTTTTTCTGGTGCATAACATGACCCCCGCAGACGCCTAGTTTAGGAGTTATAGCGTTTTTAAAGTTTTGAATTTTCTTTTTTCCGGTGCATAATATGACCCCCACAGACGCCTAGTTTAGGAGTTATAGCGATTTTAAAGTTTTGAATTTTCTTTTTTCCGGTGCATAATATGACCCCCGCAGACGCCTAGTTTAGGAGTTATAGCGATTTTAAAGCTTTGAATTTTCTTTTTTTCGGTGCTTAATATGACCCCCGCAGACGCCTAGTTTAGGAGTTATAGCCATTTTAAGATTTTGAATTTTTTTTTCCGGTGCATAATATGACCCCCGCAGACGCCTAGTTTAGGAGTTATAGCGGTTTTAAAGTTTTGAATTTTCTTTTTTCCGGTGCATATTATGACCCCCGCAGACGCCTAGTTTAGGAGTTATAGCGGTTTTAAAGTTTTGAATTTTCTTTTTTCCGGTGCATAATATGACCCCCGCAGACGCCTAGTTTAGGAGTTATAGCCATTTTAAGATTTTGAATTTTTTTTTCTGGTGCATAATATGACCCCCGCAGACGCCTAGTTTAGGAGTTATAGCGATTTTAAAGTTTTGAATTTTCTTTTTTCCGGTGCATAATATGACCCCCACAGACGCCTAGTTTAGGAGTTATAGCGATTTTAAAGTTTTGAATTTTCTTTTTTCCGGTGCATAATATGACCCCCGCAGACGCCTAGTTTAGGAGTTATAGCGATTTTAAAGCTTTGAATTTTCTTTTTTTCGGTGCTTAATATGACCCCCGCAGACGCCTAGTTTAGGAGTTATAGCCATTTTAAGATTTTGAATTTTTTTTTCCGGTGCATAATATGACCCCCGCAGACGCCTAGTTTAGGAGTTATAGCGGTTTTAAAGTTTTGAATTTTCTTTTTTCCGGTGCTTAATACGACCCCGGCAGATGCCTAGTTTAGGAGTTATAGCCATTTTAAGATTTTGAATTTTTTTTTCCGGTGCATAATATGACCCCCGCAGACGCCTAGTTTAGGAGTTATAGCGATTTTAAAGTTTTGAATTTTCTTTTTTCCGGTGCATATTATGACCCCCGCAGACGCCTAGTTTAGGAGTTATAGCGGTTTTAAAGTTTTGAATTTTCTTTTTTTTCGGTGCTTAATATGACCCCCGCAGACGCCTAGTTTAGGAGTTATAGCCATTTTAAGATTTTGAATTTTCTTTTTTCCGATGCATAATATGACCCCCGCAGACGACTAGTTTAGGAGTTATAGCCATTTTAAGATTTTGAATTTTTTTTCCGGTGCATAATATGACCCCCGCAGACGCCTAGTTTAGGAGTTATAGCCATTTTAAGATTTTGAATTTTCTTTTTTCCGATGCATAATATGACCCCCGCAGACGACTAGTTTAGGAGTTATAGCCATTTTAAGATTTTGAATTTTTTTTTCCGGTGCATAATATGACCCCCGCAGACGCCTAGTTTAGGAGTTATAGCGGTTTTAAAGTTTTGAATTTTCTTTTTTCCGGTGCATAATATGACCCCCGCAGACGCCTAGTTTAGGAGTTATAGCGGTTTTAAAGTTTTGAATTTTCTTTTTTCCGATGCATAATATGACCCCCGCAGACGACTAGTTTAGGAGTTATAGCCATTTTAAGATTTTGAATTTTTTTTTCCGGTGCATAATATGACCCCCGCAGACGCCTAGTTTAGGAGTTATAGCGGTTTTAAAGTTTTGAATTTTCTTTTTTCCGGTGCTTAATACGACCCCGGCAGATGCCTAGTTTAGGAGTTATAGCCATTTTAAGATTTTGAATTTTTTTTTCCGGTGCATAATATGACCCCCGCAGACGCCTAGTTTAGGAGTTATAGCGATTTTAAAGTTTTGAATTTTCTTTTTTCCGGTGCATATTATGACCCCCGCAGACGCCTAGTTTAGGAGTTATAGCGGTTTTAAAGTTTTGAATTTTCTTTTTTTTCGGTGCTTAATATGACCCCCGCAGACGCCTAGTTTAGGAGTTATAGCCATTTTAAGATTTTGAATTTTCTTTTTTCCGATGCATAATATGACCCCCGCAGACGACTAGTTTAGGAGTTATAGCCATTTTAAGATTTTGAATTTTTTTTTCCGGTGCATAATATGACCCCCGCAGACGCCTAGTTTAGGAGTTATAGCGGTTTTAAAGTTTTGAATTTTCTTTTTTCCGGTGCATAATATGACCCCCGCAGACGCCTAGTTTAGGAGTTATAGCCATTTTAAGATTTTGAATTTTTTTTTCTGGTGCATAATATGACCCCCGCAGGCGCCTAGTTTAGGAGTTATAGCCATTTTAAGATTTTGAACTTTTTTTTCTGGTGCATAACATGACCCCCGCAGACGCCTAGTTTAGGAGTTATAGCGATTTTAAAGTTTTGAATTTTCTTTTTTCCGGTGCATAATATGACCCCCACAGACGCCTAGTTTAGGAGTTATAGCGATTTTAAAGTTTTGAATTTTCTTTTTTCCGGTGCATAATATGACCCCCGCAGACGCCTAGTTTAGGAGTTATAGCGATTTTAAAGCTTTGAATTTTCTTTTTTTCGGTGCTTAATATGACCCCCGCAGACGCCTAGTTTAGGAGTTATAGCCATTTTAAGATTTTGAATTTTTTTTTCCGGTGCATAATATGACCCCCGCAGACGCCTAGTTTAGGAGTTATAGCGGTTTTAAAGTTTTGAATTTTCTTTTTTCCGGTGCTTAATACGACCCCGGCAGATGCCTAGTTTAGGAGTTATAGCCATTTTAAGATTTTGAATTTTTTTTTCCGGTGCATAATATGACCCCCGCAGACGCCTAGTTTAGGAGTTATAGCGATTTTAAAGTTTTGAATTTTCTTTTTTCCGGTGCATATTATGACCCCCGCAGACGCCTAGTTTAGGAGTTATAGCGGTTTTAAAGTTTTGAATTTTCTTTTTTTTCGGTGCTTAATATGACCCCCGCAGACGCCTAGTTTAGGAGTTATAGCCATTTTAAGATTTTGAATTTTCTTTTTTCCGATGCATAATATGACCCCCGCAGACGACTAGTTTAGGAGTTATAGCCATTTTAAGATTTTGAATTTTTTTTCCGGTGCATAATATGACCCCCGCAGACGCCTAGTTTAGGAGTTATAGCCATTTTAAGATTTTGAATTTTTTTTTCCGGTGCATAATATGACCCCCGCAGACGCCTAGTTTAGGAGTTATAGCGATTTTAAAGTTTTGAATTTTCTTTTTTCCGGTGCATATTATGACCCCCGCAGACGCCTAGTTTAGGAGTTATAGCGGTTTTAAAGTTTTGAATTTTCTTTTTTTCGGTGCTTAATATGACCCCCGCAGACGCCTAGTTTAGGAGTTATAGCCATTTTAAGATTTTGAATTTTTTTTTCTGGTGCATAATATGACCCCCGCAGACGCCTAGTTTAGGAGTTATAGCCATTTTAAGATTTTGAATTTTTTTTCCGGTGCATAATATGACCCCCGCAGACGCCTAGTTTAGGAGTTATAGCCATTTTAAGATTTAGAATTTTTTTTTCCGGTGCATAATATGACCCCCGCAGACGGATAGTTTAGGAGTTATAGCGATTTTAAAGTTTTGAATTTTCTTTTTTCCGGTGCATAATATGACCCCCGCAGACGCCTAGTTTAGGAGTTATAGCCATTTTAAGATTTTGAATTTTTTTTTCCGGTGCATAATATGACCCCCGCAGACGCCTAGTTTAGGAGTTATAGCGATTTTCAAGTTTTGAATTTTCTTTTTTCCGGTGCATAATATGACCCCCGCAGACGCCTAGTTTAGGAGTTATAGCCATTTTAAGATTTTGAATTTTTTTTTCCGGTGCATAATATGACCCCCGCAGACGCCTAGTTTAGGAGTTATAGCGGTTTTAAAGTTTTGAATTTTCTTTTTCCGGTGCTTAATACGACCCCGGCAGATGCCTAGTTTAGGAGTTATAGCCATTTTAAGATTTTGAATTTTTTTTTCCGGTGCATAATATGAACCCCGCAGACGGCTAGTTTAGGAGTTATAGCCATTTTAAGGTTTTGAAATTTTTTTTTCTTTTGCAAAATATGACCCCCGCAGACGCCTAGTTTAGGAGTTATAGCCATTTTAAGGTTTTGAAATTTTTTTTTTCTGGTGCAAAATATGACCCCCGCAGACGCTTGGTTTAGGAGTTATAGCCATTTTAAGGTTTTGAAATTTTTTTTCTGGTGCAAAATATGACCCCCGCAGACGCCTGGTTTAGGAGTTATAGCGATTTTAAAGCTTTGAATTTTCTTTTTTTCGGTGCTTAATATGACCCCCGCAGACGCCTAGTTTAGGACTTATAGCCATTTTAAGATTTTGAATTTTCTTTTTTCCGATGCATAATATGACCCCCGCAGACGACTAGTTTAGGAGTTATAGCCATTTTAAGATTTTGAATTTTTTTTCCGGTGCATAATATGACCCCCGCAGACGCCTAGTTTAGGAGTTATAGCCATTTTAAGATTTTGAATTTTTTTTTCCGGTGCATAATATGACCCCCGCAGACGCCTAGTTTAGGAGTTATAGCGATTTTAAAGCTTTGAATTTTCTTTTTTTCGGTGCTTAATATGACCCCCGCAGACGCCTAGTTTAGGAGTTATAGCCATTTTAAGATTTTGAATTTTTTTTTCCGGTGCATAATATGACCCCCGCAGACGCCTAGCTTAGGAGTTATAGCGGTTTTAAAGTTTTGAATTTTCTTTTTTCCGGTGCTTAATACGACCCCGGCAGATGCCTAGTTTAGGAGTTATAGCCATTTTAAGATTTTGAATTTTTTTTTCCGGTGCATAATATGACCCCCGCAGACGCCTAGTTTAGGAGTTATTGCGATTTTAAAGTTTTGAATTTTCTTTTTTCCGGTGCATATTATGACCCCCGCAGACGCCTAGTTTAGGAGTTATAGCGGTTTTAAAGTTTTGAATTTTCTTTTTTTCGGTGCTTAATATGACCCCCGCAGACGCCTAGTTTAGGAGTTATAGCCATTTTAAGATTTTGAATTTTTTTTTCTGGTGCATAATATGACCCCCGCAGACGCCTAGTTTAGGAGTTATAGCCATTTTAAGATTTTGAATTTTTTTTCCGGTGCATAATATGACCCCCGCAGACGCCTAGTTTAGGAGTTATAGCCATTTTAAGATTTTGAATTTTTTTTTCCGGTGCATAATATGACCCCCGCAGACGCCTAGTTTAGGAGTTATAGCGATTTTAAAGTTTTGAATTTTCTTTTTTCCGGTGCATATTATGACCCCCGCAGACGCCTAGTTTAGGAGTTATAGCGGTTTTAAAGTTTTGAATTTTCTTTTTTTCGGTGCTTAATATGACCCCCGCAGACGCCTAGTTTAGGAGTTATAGCCATTTTAAGATTTTGAATTTTTTTTTCTGGTGCATAATATGACCCCCGCAGACGCCTAGTTTAGGAGTTATAGCCATTTTAAGATTTTGAATTTTTTTTCCGGTGCATAATATGACCCCCGCAGACGCCTAGTTTAGGAGTTATAGCCATTTTAAGATTTTGAATTTTTTTTTCCGGTGCATAATATGACCCCCGCAGACGGATAGTTTAGGAGTTATAGCGATTTTAAAGTTTTGAATTTTCTTTTTTCCGGTGCATAATATGACCCCCGCAGACGCCTAGTTTAGGAGTTATAGCCATTTTAAGATTTTGAATTTTTTTTTCCGGTGCATAATATGACCCCCGCAGACGCCTAGTTTAGGAGTTATAGCGATTTTAAAGCTTTGAATTTTCTTTTTTTCGGTGCTTAATATGACCCCCGCAGACGCCTAGTTTAGGACTTATAGCCATTTTAAGATTTTGAACTTTTTTTTCTGGTGCATAACATGACCCCCGCAGACGCCTAGTTTAGGAGTTATAGCGATTTTAAAGTTTTGAATTTTCTTTTTTCCGGTGCATAATATGACCCCCACAGACGCCTAGTTTAGGAGTTATAGCGATTTTAAAGTTTTGAATTTTCTTTTTTCCGGTGCATAATATGACCCCCGCAGACGCCTAGTTTAGGAGTTATAGCGATTTTAAAGCTTTGAATTTTCTTTTTTTCGGTGCTTAATATGACCCCGCAGACGCCTAGTTTAGGAGTTATAGCCATTTTAAGATTTTGAATTTTTTTTTCCGGTGCATAATATGACCCCCGCAGACGCCTAGTTTAGGAGTTATAGCGGTTTTAAAGTTTTGAATTTTCTTTTTTCCGGTGCTTAATACGACCCCGGCAGATGCCTAGTTTAGGAGTTATAGCCATTTTAAGATTTTGAATTTTTTTTTCCGGTGCATAATATGACCCCCGCAGACGCCTAGTTTAGGAGTTATAGCGATTTTAAAGTTTTGAATTTTCTTTTTTTCGGTGCTTAAAATGACCCCCGCAGACGCCTAGTTTAGGAGTTATAGCGGTTTTAAAGTTTTGAATTTTCTTTTTTTCGGTGCTTAATATGACCCCCGCAGACGCCTAGTTTAGGAGTTATAGCCATTTTAAGATTTTGAATTTTTTTTTCTGGTGCATAATATGACCCCCGCAGACGCCTAGTTTAGGAGTTATAGCCATTTTAAGATTTTGAATTTTTTTTCCGGTGCATAATATGACCCCCGCAGACGCCTAGTTTAGGAGTTATAGCCATTTTAAGATTTTGAATTTTTTTTTCCGGTGCATAATATGACCCCAGCAGACGCCTAGTTTAGGAGTTATAGCGATTTTAAAGTTTTGAATTTTCTTTTTTCCGGTGCATATTATGACCCCCGCAGACGCCTAGTTTAGGAGTTATAGCGGTTTTAAAGTTTTGAATTTTCTTTTTTTCTGTGCTTAATATGACCCCCGCAGACGCCTAGTTTAGGAGTTATAGCCATTTTAAGATTTTGAATTTTTTTTTCTGGTGCATAATATGACCCCCGCAGACGCCTAGTTTAGGAGTTATAGCCATTTTAAGATTTTGAATTTTTTTTTCCGGTGCATAATATGACCCCCGCAGACGCCTAGTTTAGGAGTTATAGCGATTTTAAAGTTTTGAATTTTCTATTTTCCGGTGCTTAATATGACCCCCGCAGACGCCTAGTTTAGGAGTTATAGCGATTTTAAAGTTTTGAATTTTCTTTTTTCGGTGCTTAATATGACCCCCGCAGACGCCTAGTTTAGGAGTTATAGCCATTTTAAGATTTTGAATTTTTTTTTCTGGTGCATAATATGACCCCCGCAGACGCCTAGTTTAGGAGTTATAGCCATTTTAAGATTTTGAATTTTTTTTTCCGGTGCATAATATGACCCCCGCAGACGCCTAGTTTAGGAGTTATAGCGATTTTAAAGTTTTGAATTTTCTATTTTCCGGTGCTTAATATGACCCCCGCAGACGCCTAGTTTAGGAGTTATAGCGATTTTAAAGTTTTGAATTTTCTTTTTTCGGTGCTTAATATGACCCCCGCAGACGCCTAGTTTAGGAGTTATAGCCATTTTAAGATTTTGAATTTTTTTTTCTGGTGCATAATATGACCCCCGCAGACGCCTAGTTTAGGAGTTATAGCGATTTTAAAGTTTTGAATTTTCTTTTTTCCGGTGCACAATTTGACCCCCGCAGACCCCTAGTTTAGGAGTTATAACCATTTTAAGATTTTGAATTTTTTTTTGCGGTGCATAATATGACCCCCGCAGACGCCTAGTTTAGGAGTTATAGCGATTTTAAAGTTTTGAATTTTCTTTTTTCCGGTGCATAATATGACACCCGCAGACGCCTAGTTTAGGAGTTATAGCCATTTTAAGATTTTGAATTTTTTTTCTGGTGCATAACATGACCCTCGCAGACGCCTAGTTTAGGAGTTATAGCGATTTTAAAGTTTTGAATTTTCTTTTTTCCGGTGCATAATATGACCCCCGCAGACGCCTAGTTTAGGAGTTATAGCGATTTTAAAGTTTTGAATTTTCTTTTTTCCGGTGCATAATATGACCCCCGCAGACGCCTAGTTTAGGAGTTATAGCCATTTTAAGATTTTGAATTTTTTTTTCTGGTGCATAACATGACCCCCGCAGACGCCTAGTTTAGGAGTTATAGCGATTTTAAAGTTTTGAATTTTCTTTTTTCCGGTGCATAATATGACCCCCGCAGACGCTTAGTTTAGGAGTTATAGCGATTTTAAAGTTTTGAATTTTCTTTTTTCCGGTGCATAATATGACCCCCGCAGACGCCTAGTTTAGGAGTTATAGCGATTTTAAAGTTTTGAATTTTCTTTTTTCCGGTGCATAATATGACACCCGCAGACGCCTAGTTTAGGAGTTATAGCCATTTTAAGATTTTGAATTTTTTTTTCTGGTGCATAATATGACCCCCGCAGACGCCTAGTTTAGGAGTTATAGCGATTTTAAAGTTTTGAATTTTCTTTTTTCCGGTGCATAATATGACCCCCGCAGACGCCTAGTTTAGGAGTTATAGCCATTTTAAGATTTTGAATTTTTTTTTCTGGTGCATAACATGACCCCCGCAGACGCCTAGTTTAGGAGTTATAGCGATTTTAAAGTTTTGAATTTTCTTTTTTCCGGTGCATAATATGACCCCCGCAGACGCTTAGTTTAGGAGTTATAGCGATTTTAAAGTTTTGAATTTTCTTTTTTCCGGTGCATAATATGACCCCCGCAGACGCCTAGTTTAGGAGTTATAGCGATTTTAAAGTTTTGAATTTTCTTTTTTCCGGTGCATAATATGACACCCGCAGACGCCTAGTTTAGGAGTTATAGCCATTTTAAGATTTTGAATTTTTTTTTCTGGTGCATAATATGACCCCCGCAGACGCCTAGTTTAGGAGTTATAGCGATTTTAAAGTTTTGAATTTTCTTTTTTCCGGTGCATAATTTGACCCCCGCAGACGCCTAGTTTAGGAGTTATAACCATTTTAAGATTTTGAATTTTTTTTTCCGGTGCATAATATGACCCCCGCAGACGCCTAGTTTAGGAGTTATAGCGATTTTAAAGTTTTGAATTTTCTTTTTTCCGGTGCATAATATGACACCCGCAGACGCCTAGTTTAGGAGTTATAGCCATTTTAAGATTTTGAATTTTTTTTTCTGGTGCATAACATGACCCCCGCAGACGCCTAGTTTAGGAGTTATAGCGATTTTAAAGTTTTGAATTTTCTTTTTTCCGGTGCATAATATGACCCCCGCAGACGCCTAGTTTAGGAGTTATAGCGATTTTAAAGTTTTGAATTTTCTTTTTTCCGGTGCATAATATGACCCCCGCAGACGCCTAGTTTAGGAGTTATAGCCATTTTAAGATTTTGAATTTTTTTTTCTGGTGCATAACATGACCCCCGCAGACGCCTAGTTTAGGAGTTATAGCGATTTTAAAGTTTTGAATTTTCTTTTTTCCGGTGCATAATATGACCCCCGCAGACGCTTAGTTTAGGAGTTATAGCGATTTTAAAGTTTTGAATTTTCTTTTTTCCGGTGCATAATATGACCCCCGCAGACGCCTAGTTTAGGAGTTATAGCGATTTTAAAGTTTTGAATTTTCTTTTTTCCGGTGCATAATATGACACCCGCAGACGCCTAGTTTAGGAGTTATAGCCATTTTAAGATTTTGAATTTTTTTTTCTGGTGCATAATATGACCCCCGCAGACGCCTAGTTTAGGAGTTATAGCGATTTTAAAGTTTTGAATTTTCTTTTTTCCGGTGCATAATTTGACCCCCGCAGACGCCTAGTTTAGGAGTTATAACCATTTTAAGATTTTGAATTTTTTTTTCCGGTGCATAATATGACCCCCGCAGACGCCTAGTTTAGGAGTTATAGCGATTTTAAAGTTTTGAATTTTCTTTTTTCCGGTGCATAATATGACACCCGCAGACGCCTAGTTTAGGAGTTATAGCCATTTTAAGATTTTGAATTTTTTTTTCTGGTGCATAATATGACCCCCGCAGACGCCTAGTTTAGGAGTTATAGCGGTTTTAAAGTTTTGAATTTTCTTTTTTCCGGTGCTTAATATGACCCCGGCAGATGCCTAGTTTAGGAGTTATAGCCATTTTAAGATTTTGAATTTTTTTTTCCGGTGCATAATATGACCCCCGCAGACGCCTAGTTTAGGAGTTATAGCGATTTTAAAGTTTTGAATTTTCTTTTTTCCGGTGCATAATTTGAACCCCGCAGACGCCTAGTTTAGGAGTTATAACCATTTTAAGATTTTGAATTTTTTTTTCCGGTGCATAATATGACCCCCGCAGACGCCTAGTTTAGGAGTTATAGCGATTTTAAAGTTTTGAATTTTCTTTTTTCCGGTGCATAATATGACCCCCGCAGACGCTTAGTTTAGGAGTTATAGCGATTTTAAAGTTTTGAATTTTCTTTTTTCCGGTGCATAATATGACCCCCGCAGACGCCTAGTTTAGGAGTTATAGCGATTTTAAAGTTTTGAATTTTCTTTTTTCCGGTGCATAATATGACCCCCGCAGACGCCTAGTTTAGGAGTTATAGCGATTTTAAAGTTTTGAATTTTCTTTTTTCCGGTGCATAATATGACCCCCGCAGACGCCTAGTTTAGGAGTTATAACCATTTTAAGATTTTGAATTTTTTTTTCCGGTGCATAATATGACCCCCGCAGACGCCTAGTTTAGGAGTTATAGCGATTTTAAAGTTTTGAATTTTCTTTTTTCCGGTGCATAATATGACCCCCGCAGACGCCTAGTTTAGGAGTTATAGCGATTTTAAAGTTTTGAATTTTCTTTTTTCCGGTGCATAATATGACCCCCGCAGACGCTTAGTTTAGGAGTTATAGCGATTTTAAAGTTTTGAATTTTCTTTTTTCCGGTGCATAATATGACCCCCGCAGACGCCTAGTTTAGGAGTTATAGCCATTTTAAGATTTTGAATTTTTTTTCCGGTGCATAATATGACCCCCGCAGACGCCTAGTTTAGGAGTTATAGCCATTTTAAGATTTTGAATTTTTTTTTCCGGTGCATAATATGACCCCCGCAGACGCCTAGTTTAGGAGTTATAGCGGTTTTAAAGTTTTGAATTTTCTTTTTTCCGGTGCTTAATACGACCCCGGCAGATGCCTAGTTTAGGAGTTATAGCCATTTTAAGATTTTGAATTTTTTTTTCCGGTGCATAATATGACCCCCGCAGACGCCTAGTTTAGGAGTTATAGCGATTTTAAAGTTTTGAATTTTCTTTTTTCCGGTGCATAATATGACCCCCGCAGACGCCTAGTTTAGGAGTTATAGCCATTTTAAGATTTTGAATTTTTTTTTCCGGTGCATAATATGACCCCCGCAGACGCCTAGTTTAGGAGTTATAGCGATTTTAAAGTTTTGAATTTTCTTTTTTTCGGTGCTTAATATGACCCCCGCAGACGCCTAGTGCAGGAGTTATAGCCATTTTAAGATTTTGAATTTTTTTTTCCGGTGCATAATATGACCCCCGCAGACGCCTAGTTTAGGAGTTAGAGCGATTTTAAAGTTTTGAATTGTCTTTTTTTCGGTGCTTAATATGACCCCCGCAGACGCCTAGTTTAGGAGTTATAGCCATTTTAAGATTTTGAATTTTTTTTTCCGGTGCATAATATGACCCCCGCAGACGCCTAGTTTAGGAGTTATAGCGATTTTAAAGTTTTGAATTTTCTTTTTTCCGGTGCATAATATGACCCCCGCAGACGCCTAGTTTAGGAGTTATAGCGATTTTAAAGTTTTGAATTTTCTTTTTTTCGGTGCTTAATATGACCCCCGCAGACGCCTAATTTAGGAGTTATAGCCATTTTAAGATTTTGAATTTTTTTTTCTGGTGCATAATATGACCCCCGCAGACGCCTAGTTTAGGAGTTATAGCGATTTTAAAGTTTTGAATTTTCTTTTTTCCGGTGCATAATATGACCCCCGCAGACGCCTAGTTTAGGAGTTATAGCGATTTTAAAGTTTTGAATTTTCTTTTTTTCGGTGCTTAATATGACCCCCGCAGACGCCTAATTTAGGAGTTATAGCCATTTTAAGATTTTGAATTTTTTTTTCTGGTGCATAATATGACCCCCGCAGACGCCTAGTTTAGGAGTTATAGCGATTTTAAAGTTTTGAATTTTCTTTTTTCCGGTGCATAATATGACCCCCGCAGACGCCTAGTTTAGGAGTTATAGCGATTTTAAAGTTTTGAATTTTCTTTTTTCCGGTGCATAATATGACCCCCGCAGACGCCTAGTTTAGGAGTTATAGCGATTTTAAAGTTTTGAATTTTCTTTTTTCCGGTGCATAATATGACCCCCGCAGACGCCTAGTTTAGGAGTTATAGCCATTTTAAGATTTTGAATTTTTTTTTCTGGTGCATAACATGACCCCCGCAGACGCCTAGTTTAGGAGTTATAGCGATTTTAAAGTTTTGAATTTTCTTTTTTCCGGTGCATAATATGACCCCGGCAGATGCCTAGTTTAGGAGTTATAGCCATTTTAAGATTTTGAATTTTTTTTTCCGGTGCATAATATGACCCCCGCAGACGCCTAGTTTAGGAGTTATAGCGATTTTAAAGTTTTGAATTTTCTTTTTTCCGGTGCATAATATGACCCCCGCAGACGCCTATTTTAGGAGTTATAGCGATTTTAAAGTTTTGAATTTTCTTTTTTCCGGTGCATAATATGACCCCCGCAGACGCCTAGTTTAGGAGTTATAGCGATTTTAAAGTTTTGAATTTTCTTTTTTTCGGTGCTTAATATGACCCCCGCAGACGCCTAGTTTAGGAGTTATAGCGATTTTAAAGTTTTGAATTTTTTTTTCCGGTGCATAATATGACCCCCGCTGACGCTTAGTTTAGGAGTTATAGCGATTTTAAAGTTTTGAATTTTCTTTTTTTCGGTGCTTAATATGACCCCCGCAGACGCCTAGTTTAGGAGTTATAGCGATTTTAAAGTTTTGAATTTTCTTTTTTTCGGTGCTTAATATGACCCCCGCAGACGCGTAGTTTAGGAGTTATAGCGATTTTAAAGTTTTGAATTTTTTTTTCCGGTGCATAATATGACCCCCGCTGACGCTTAGTTTAGGAGTTATAGCGATTTTAAAGTTTTGAATTTTCTTTTTTCCGGTGCATAATATGACCCCCGCACACGCCTAGTTTAGGAGTTATAGCCGTTTTAAGATTTTGAATTTTTTTTTCCGGTGCATAATATGACCCCCGCAGACGCCTAGTTTAGGAGTTATAGCGATTTTAAAGTTTTGAATTTTCTTTTTTTCGGTGCATAATATGACCCCCGCAGACGCCTAGTTTAGGAGTTATAGCGATTTTACAGTTTTGAATTTTCTTTTTTTCGGTGCATAATATGACCCCGGCAGATGCCTAGTTTAGGAGTTATAGCCATTTTAAGATTTTGAATTTTTTTTTCCGGTGCATAACATGACCCCCGCAGACGCCTAGTTTAGGAGTTATAGCGATTTTAAAGTTTTGAATTTTCTTTTTTCCGGTGCATAATATGACCCCGGCAGATGCCTAGTTTAGGAGTTATAGCCATTTTAAGATTTTGAATTTTTTTTTCCGGTGCATAATATGACCCCCGCAGACGCCTAGTTTAGGAGTTATAGCGATTTTAAAGTTTTGAATTTTTTTTTCCGGTGCATAATATGACCCCCGCTGACGCTTAGTTTAGGAGTTATAGCGATTTTAAAGTTTTGAATTTTCTTTTTTTCGGTGCTTAATATGACCCCCGCAGACGCCTAGTTTAGGAGTTATAGCGATTTTAAAGTTTTGAATTTTCTTTTTTTCGGTGCTTAATATGACCCCCGCAGACGCCTAGTTTAGGAGTTATAGCGATTTTAAAGTTTTGAATTTTTTTTTCCGGTGCATAATATGACCCCCGCTGACGCTTAGTTTAGGAGTTATAGCGATTTTAAAGTTTTGAATTTTCTTTTTTCCGGTGCATAATATGACCCCCGCACACGCCTAGTTTAGGAGTTATAGCCGTTTTAAGATTTTGAATTTTTTTTTCCGGTGCATAATATGACCCCCGCAGACGCCTAGTTTAGGAGTTATAGCGATTTTAAAGTTTTGAATTTTCTTTTTTTCGGTGCATAATATGACCCCCGCAGACGCCTAGTTTAGGAGTTATAGCGATTTTAAAGTTTTGAATTTTCTTTTTTTCGGTGCATAATATGACCCCGGCAGATGCCTAGTTTAGGAGTTATAGCCATTTTAAGATTTTGAATTTTTTTTTCTGGTGCATAACATGACCCCCGCAGACGCCTAGTTTAGGAGTTATAGCGATTTTAAAGTTTTGAATTTTCTTTTTTCCGGTGCATAATATGACCCCGGCAGATGCCTAGTTTAGGAGTTATAGCCATTTTAAGATTTTGAATTTTTTTTTCCGGTGCATAATATGACCCCCGCAGACGCCTAGTTTAGGAGTTATAGCGATTTTAAAGTTTTGAATTTTCTTTTTTCCGGTGCATAATATGACCCCCGCAGACGCTTAGTTTAGGAGTTATATCGATTTTAAAGTTTTGAATTTTCTTTTTTTCGGTGCTTAATATGACCCCCGCAGACGCCTAGTTTAGGAGTTGTAGCGATTTTAAAGTTTTGAATTTTCTTTTTTTCGGTGCTTAATATGACCCCCGCAGACGCCTAGTTTAGGAGTTATAGCGATTTTAAAGTTTTGAATTTTTTTTTCCGGTGCATAATATGACCCCCGCTGACGCTTAGTTTAGGAGTTATAGCGATTTTAAAGTTTTGAATTTTCTTTTTTTCGGTGCTTAATATGACCCCCGCAGACGCCTAGTTTAGGAGTTATAGCGATTTTAAAGTTTTGAATTTTCTTTTTTTCGGTGCTTAATATGACCCCCGCAGACGCCTAGTTTAGGAGTTATAGCGATTTTAAAGTTTTGAATTTTTTTTTCCGGTGCATAATATGACCCCCGCTGACGCTTAGTTTAGGAGTTATAGCGATTTTAAAGTTTTGAATTTTCTTTTTTCCGGTGCATAATATGACCCCCGCACACGCCTAGTTTAGGAGTTATAGCCGTTTTAAGATTTTGAATTTTTTTCCGGTGCATAATATGACCCCCGCAGACGCCTAGTTTAGGAGTTATAGCGATTTTAAAGTTTTGAATTTTCTTTTTTTCGGTGCATAATATGACCCCCGCAGACGCCTAGTTTAGGAGTTATAGCGATTTTAAAGTTTTGAATTTTCTTTTTTTCGGTGCATAATATGACCCCGGCAGATGCCTAGTTTGGGAGTTATAGCCGTTTTAAGATTGTGAATTTTTTTTTCCGGTGCATAATATGACCCCCGCAGACGCCTAGTTTAGGAGTTATAGCGATTTTAAAGTTTTGAATTTTCTTTTTTTCGGTGCTTAATATGACCCCCGCACACGCCTAGTTTAGGAGTTATAGCCGTTTTAAGATTTTGAATTTTTTTTTCCGGTGCATAATATGACCCCCGCAGACGCCTAGTTTAGGAGTTATAGTGATTTCAAAGTTTTGAATTGTCTTTTTTTCGGTGCTTAATATGACCCCCGCAGACGCCTAGTTTAGGAGTTATAGCCATTTTAAGATTTTGAATTTTTTTTTCCGGTGCATAATATGACCCCCGCAGACGCCTAGTTTAGGAGTTATAGCGATTTTAAAGTTTTGAATTTTCTTTTTTCCGGTGCATAATATGACCCCCGCAGACGCCTAGTTTAGGAGTTATAGCCATTTTAAGATTTTGTATTTTTTTTTCTGGTGCATAATATGACCACCGCAGACGCCTAGTTTAGGAGTTATAGCGATTTTAAAGTTTTGAATTTTCTTTTTGTCGGTGCATAATATGACCCCCGCAGACGCCTAGTTTAGGAGTTATAGCCATTTTAAGATTTTGAATTTTTTTTGCCGGTGCATAATATGACCCCCGCAGACGCCTAGTTTAGGAGTTATAGCGATTTTAAAGTTTTGAATTTTCTTTTTTCCGGTGCATAATATGACCCCCGCTGACGCTTAGTTTAGGAGTTATAGCGATTTTAAAGTTTTGAATTTTCTTTTTTCCGGTGCATAATATGACCCCCGCAGACGCTTAGTTTAGGAGTTATAGCGATTTTAAAGTTTAGAATTTTCTTTTTTCCTGTGCATAATATGACCCCCGCAGATGCCTAGTTTAGGAGTTATAGCGATTTTAAAGTTTTGAATTTTCTTTTTTCCGGTGCATAATATGACCCCCGCAGACGCCTAGTTTAGGAGTTATAGCCATTTTAAGATTTTGAACTTTTTTTTCCGGTGCATAATATGACCCCCGCAGACGCCTAGTTTAGGAGTTATAGCGGGTTTAAAGTTTTGAATTGTCTTTTTTTCGGTGCTTAATATGACCCCCGCAGACGCCTAGTTTAGGAGTTATAGCCATTTTAAGATTTTGAATTTTTTTTTCTGGTGCATAATATGACCCCCGCAGACGCCTAGTTTAGGAGTTATAGCGATTTTAAAGTTTTGAATTTTCTTTTTTCCGGTGCATAATATGACCCCCGCAGACGCCTAGTTTAGGAGTTATAGCCATTTTAAGATTTTGAATTTTTTTTTCTGGTGCATAATATGACCCCCGCAGACGCCTAGTTTAGGAGTTATAGCGATTTTAAAGTTTTGAATTTTCTTTTTTCCGGTGCATAATATGACCCCCACAGACGCCTAGTTTAGGAGTTATAGCCATTTTAAGACTTTGAATTTTTTTTTTCTGGTGCATAATATGACCCCCGCAGACGCCTAGTTTAGGAGTTATAGCGATTTTAAAGTTTTGAATTTTCTTTTTTCCGGTGCATAATATGACCCCCGCAGACGGCTAGTTTAGGAGTTATAGCCATTTTAAGATTTAGAATTTTTTTTTCTGGTGCATAATATGACCCCCGCAGACGCCTAGTTTAGGAGTTATAGCGATTTTAAAGTTTTGAATTTTCTTTTTTCCGGTGCATAATATGACCCCCGCAGACGCCTAGTTTAGGAGTTATAGCGATTTTAAAGTTTTGAATTTTCTTTTTTTCGGTGCTTAATATGACCCCCGCAGACGGCTAGTTTAGGAGTTATAGCCATTTTAAGATTTAGAATTTTTTTTTCCGGTGCATAATATGACCCCCGCAGACGCCTAGTTTAGGAGTTATAGCGATTTTAAAGTTTTGAATTTTCTTTTTTCCGGTGCATAATATGACCCCCGCAGACGCCTAGTTTAGGAGTTATAGCCATTTTAAGATTTTGAATTTTTTTTTCTGGTCCATAATATGACCCCCGCAGACGCCTAGTTTAGGAGTTATAGCGATTTTAAAGTTTTGAATTTTCTTTTTTCCGGTGCATAATATGACCCCCGCAGACGCCTAGTTTAGGAGTTATAGCCATTTTAAAGTTTTGAATTTTCTTTTTTTCGGTGCTTAATATGACCCCCGCAGACGCCTAGTTTAGGAGTTATAGCCATTTTAAGATTTTGAATTTTTTTTTCTGGTGTATAATATCACCCCCGCAGACGCCTAGTTTAGGAGTTATAGCGATTTTAAAGTTTTGAATTTTCTTTTTTCCGGTGCATAATATGACCCCCGCAGACGCCTAGTTTAGGAGTTATAGCCATTTTAAGATTTTGAATTTTTTTTTCTGGTGCATAATATGACCCCCGCAGACGCCTAGTTTAGGAGTTATAGCGATTTTAAAGTTTTGAATTTTCTTTTTTCCGGTGCATAATATGACCCCCGCAGACGCCTAGTTTAGGAGTTATAGCGATTTTAAAGTTTTGAATTTTCTTTTTTTCGGTGCTTAATATGACCCCCGCAGACGCCTAGTTTAGGAGTTATAGGCATTTTAAGATTTTGAATTTTTTTTTCCGGTGCATAATATGACCCCCGCAGACGCCTAGTTTAGGAGTTATAGCGATTTTAAAGTTTTGAATTTTCTTTTTTTCGGTGCTTAATATGACCCCCGCAGACGCCTAGTTTAGGAGTTATAGCGATTTTAAAGTTTTGAATTTTCTTTTTTTCGGTGCTTAATATGACCCCCGCAGACGCCTAGTTTAGGAGTTATAGCCATTTTAAGATTTTGAATTTTTTTTTCTGGTGCATAATATGACCCCCGCAGACGCCTAGTTTAGGAGTTATAGCGATTTTAAAGTTTTGAATTTTCTTTTTTCCGGTGCATAATATGACCCCCGCAGACGCCTAGTTTAGGAGTTATAGCCATTTCAAGATTTTGAATTTTTTTTTCTGGTGCATAATATGACCCCCGCAGACGCCTAGTTTAGGAGTTATAGCGATGTTAAAGTTTTGAATTTTCTTTTTTTCGGTGCTTAATATGACCCCCGCAGACGGCTAGTTTAGGAGTTATAGCCATTTTAAGATTTAGAATTTTTTTTTCCGGTGCATAATATGACCACCGCAGACGCCTAGTTTAGGAGTTATAGCGATTTTAAAGTTTTGAATTTTCTTTTTTCCGGTGCATAATATGACCCCCGCAGACGCCTAGTTTAGGAGTTATAGCCGTTTTAAGATTTTGAATTTTTTTTTCTGGTCCATAATATGACCCCCGCAGACGCCTAGTTTAGGAGTTATAGCGATTTTAAAGTTTTGAATTTTCTTTTTTCCGGTGCATAATATGACCCCCGCAGATGCCTAGTTTAGGAGTTATAGCCATTTTAAGATTTTGAATTTTTTTTTCTGGTCCATAATATGACCCCCGCAGACGCCTAGTTTAGGAGTTATAGCGATTTTAAAGTTTTGAATTTTCTTTTTTCCGGTGCATAATATGACCCCCGCAGACGCCTAGTTTAGGAGTTATAGCGATTTTAAAGTTTTGAATTTTCTTTTTTCCGGTGCATAATATGACCCCCGCAGACGCCTAGTTTAGGAGTTATAGCGATTTTAAAGTTTTGAATTTTCTTTTTTTCGGTGCTTAATATGACCCCCGCAGACGCCTAGTTTAGGAGTTATAGCCATTTTAAGATTTTGAATTTTTTTTTCTGGTTTATAATATCACCCCCGCAGACGCCTAGTTTAGGAGTTATAGCGATTTTAAAGTTTTGAATTTTCTTTTTCCGGTGCATAATATGACCCCCGCAGACGCCTAGTTTAGGAGTTATAGCGATTTTAAAGTTTTGAATTTTCTTTTTTCCGGTGCATAATATGACCCCGGCAGATGCCTAGTTTAGGAGTTATAGCCATTTTAAGATTTTGAATTTTTTTTTCCGGTGCATAATATGACCCCCGCAGACGCCTAGTTTAGGAGTTATAGCGATTTTAAAGTTTTGAATTTTCTTTTTTCCGGTGCATAATATGACCCCCGCAGACGCCTATTTTAGGAGTTATAGCGATTTTAAAGTTTTGAATTTTCTTTTTTCCGGTGCATAATATGACCCCCGCAGACGCCTAGTTTAGGAGTTATAGCCATTTTAAGATTTTGAATTTTTTTTTCTGGTGCATAACATGACCCCCGCAGACGCCTAGTTTAGGAGTTATAGCGATTTTAAAGTTTTGAATTTTCTTTTTTCCGGTGCATAATATGACCCCGGCAGATGCCTAGTTTAGGAGTTATAGCCATTTTAAGATTTTGAATTTTTTTTTCCGGTGCATAATATGACCCCCGCAGACGCCTAGTTTAGGAGTTATAGCGATTTTAAAGTTTTGAATTTTCTTTTTTCCGGTGCATAATACGACCCCCGCAGACGCCTATTTTAGGAGTTATAGCGATTTTAAAGTTTTGAATTTTCTTTTTTCCGGTGCATAATATGACCCCCGCAGACGCCTAGTTTAGGAGTTATAGCCATTTTAAGATTTTGAATTTTTTTTTCTGGTGCATAACATGACCCCCGCAGACGCCTAGTTTAGGAGTTATAGCGATTTTAAAGTTTTGAATTTTCTTTTTTCCGGTGCATAATATGACCCCCGCAGACGCTTAGTTTAGGAGTTATATCGATTTTAAAGTTTTGAATTTTCTTTTTTTCGGTGCTTAATATGACCCCCGCAGACGCCTAGTTTAGGAGTTGTAGCGATTTCAAAGTTTTGAATTTTCTTTTTTTCGGTGCTTAATATGACACCCGCAGACGCCTAGTTTAGGAGTTATAGCGATTTTAAAGTTTTGAATTTTTTTTTCCGGTGCATAATATGACCCCCGCTGACGCTTAGTTTAGGAGTTATAGCGATTTTAAAGTTTTGAATTTTCTTTTTTTCGGTGCTTAATATGACCCCCGCAGACGCCTAGTTTAGGAGTTATAGCGATTTTAAAGTTTTGAATTTTCTTTTTTCCGGTGCATAATATGACCCCCGCACACGCCTAGTTTAGGAGTTATAGCCGTTTTAAGATTTTGAATTTTTTTTTCCGGTGCATAATATGACCCCCGCAGACGCCTAGTTTAGGAGTTATAGCGATTTTAAAGTTTTGAATTTTCTTTTTTTCGGTGCATAATATGACCCCCGCAGACGCCTAGTTTAGGAGTTATAGCGATTTTAAAGTTTTGAATTTTCTTTTTTTCGGTGCTTAATATGACCCCCGCACACGCCTAGTTTAGGAGTTATAGCCGTTTTAAGATTTTGAATTTTTTTTTCCGGTGCATAATATGACCCCCGCAGACGCCTAGTTTAGGAGTTATAGCGATTTTAAAGTTTTGAATTTTCTTTTTTCCGGTGCATAATGTGACCCCCGCAGACGCCTAGTTTAGGAGTTATAGCCATTTTAAGATTTTGAATTTTTTTTTCTGGTGCATAATATGACCACCGCAGACGCCTAGTTTAGGAGTTATAGCGATTTTAAGATTTTGAATTTTTTTTTCCGGTGCATAATATGACCCCCGCAGACGCCTAGTTTAGGAGTTATAGCGATGTTAAAGTTTTGAATTTTCTTTTTTCCGGTGCATAATATGACCCCCGCAGACGCTTAGTTTAGGAGTTATAGCGATTTTAAAGTTTTGAATTTTCTTTTTTTCGGTGCTTAATATGACCCCCGCAGACGCCTAGTTTAGGAGTTATAGCGATTTTAAAGTTTTGAATTTTCTTTTTTTCGGTGCTTAATATGACCCCCGCAGACGCCTAGTTTAGGAGTTATAGCCATTTTAAGATTTTGAATTTTTTTTTCTGGTGCATAATATGACCCCCGCAGACGCCTAGTTTAGGAGTTATAGCGATTTTAAAGTTTTGAATTTTCTTTTTTCCGGTGCATAATATGACCCACGCAGACGCCTAGTTTAGGAGTTATAGCCGTTTTAAGATTTTGAATTTTTTTTTCCGGTGCATAATATGACCCCCGCAGACGCCTAGTTTAGGAGTTATAGCGATTTTAAAGTTTTGAATTTTCTTTTTTTCGGTGCTTAATATGACCCCCGCAGACGCCTAGTTTAGGAGTTATAGCCGTTTTAAGATTTTGAATTTTTTTTTCCGGTGCATAATATGACCCCCGCAGACGCCTAGTTTAGGAGTTATAGTGATTTTAAAGTTTTGAATTGTCTTTTTTTCGGTGCTTAATATGACCCCCGCAGACGCCTAGTTTAGGAGTTATAGCCATTTTAAGATTTTGAATTTTTTTTTCCGGTGCATAATATGACCCCCGCAGACGCCTAGTTTAGGAGTTATAGCGATTTTAAAGTTTTGAATTTTCTTTTTTCCGGTGCATAATATGACCCCCGCAGACGCCAAGTTTAGGAGTTATAGCGATTTTAAAGTTTTGAATTTTCTTTTTTTCGGTGCTTAATATGACCCCCGCAGACGCCTAGTTTAGGAGTTATAGCCATTTTAAGATTTTGAATTTTTTTTTCTGGTGCATAATATGACCCCCGCAGACGCTTAGTTTAGGAGTTATAGCGATTTTAAAGTTTTGAATTTTTTTTTCCGGTGCATAATATGACCCCCGCAGACGCCTAGTTTAGGAGTTATAGCGATTTTAAAGTTTTGAATTTTCTTTTTTTCGGTGCTTAATATGACCCCCGCAGACGCCTAGTTTAGGAGTTATAGCCATTTTAAGATTTTGAATTTTTTTTCCGGTGCATAATATGACCCCCGCAGACGCCTAGTTTAGGAGTTATAGCGATTTTAAAGTTTTGAATTTTCTTTTTTCCTGTGCATAATATGACCCCCGCAGACGCCTAGTTTAGGAGTTATAGCGATTTTAAAGTTCTGAATTTTCTTTTTTCCGGTGCATAATATGACCCCCGCAGACGCCTAGTTTAGGAGTTATAGCGATTTTAAAGTTTTGAATTTTCTTTTTTCCTGTGCATAATATGACCCCCGCAGACGCCTAGTTTAGGAGTTATAGCGATTTTAAAGTTCTGAATTTTCTTTTTTCCGGTGCATAATATGACCCCCGCAGACGCCTAGTTTAGGAGTTATAGCGATTTTAAAGTTTTGAATTTTCTTTTTTCCTGTGCATAATATGACCCCCGCAGACGCCTAGTTTAGGAGTTATAGCGATTTTAAAGTTCTGAATTTTCTTTTTTCCGGTGCATAATATGACCCCCGCAGACGCCTAGTTTAGGAGTTATAGCCATTTTAAGATTTTGAATTTTTTTTTCTGGTGCATAATATGACCCCCGCAGACGCCTAGTTTAGGAGTTATAGCGATTTTAAAGTTTTGAATTTTCTTTTTTCCGGTGCATAATATGACCCCCGCAGACGCCTAGTTTAGGAGTTATAGCCATTTTAAGATTTTGAATTTTTTTTTCTGGTGCATAACATGACCCCCGCAGACGCCTAGTTTAGGAGTTATAACGATTTTAAAGTTTTGAATTTTCTTTTTTCCGGTGCATAATATGACCCCCGCAGACGCTTAGTTTAGGAGTTATAGCGATTTTAAAGTTTTGAATTTTCTTTTTTTCGGTGCTTAATATGACCCCCGCAGACGCCTAGTTTAGGAGTTATAGCCATTTTAAGATTTTGAATTTTTTTTTCCGTTGCATAATATGACCCCCGCAGACGCCTAGTTTAGGAGTTATAGCGATTTTAAAGTTTTGAATTTTCTTTTTTCCGGTGCATAATATGACCCCCGCAGACGCCTAGTTTAGGAGTTATAGCCATTTTAAGATTTTGAATTTTTTTTCTGGTGCATAATATGACCCCCGCAGACGCCTAGTTTAGGAGTTATACAAATTTTAAGATTTTGAATTTTTTTTCTGGTGCATAACATGACCCCCGCAGACGCCTAGTTTAGGAGTTATAGCGATTTTAAAGTTTTGAATTTTCTTTTTTCCGGTGCATAATATGACCCCCGCAGACGCCTAGTTTAGGAGTTATAGCGATTTTAAAGTTTTGAATTTTCTTTTTTCCGGTGCATAATATGACCCCCGCAGACGAGTAGTTTAGGAGTTATAGCCATTTTAAGATTTTGAATTTTTTTTTCTGGTGCATAACATGACCCCCGCAGACGCCTAGTTTAGGAGTTATAACGATTTTAAAGTTTTGAATTTTCTTTTTTCCGGTGCTTAATATGACCCCCGCAGACGCTTAGTTTAGGAGTTATAGCGATTTTAAAGTTTTGAATTTTCTTTTTTTCGGTGCTTAATATGACCCCCGCAGACGCCTAGTTTAGGAGTTATAGCCATTTTAAGATTTTGAATTTTTTTTTCCGGTGCATAATATGACCCCCGCAGACGCCTAGTTTAGGAGTTATAGCGATTTTAAAGTTTTGAATTTTCTTTTTTCCGGTGCATAATATGACCCGGGAAGATGCCTAGTTTAGGAGTTATAGCGATTTTAAAGTTTTGAATTTTCTTTTTTCCGGTGCATAATATGACCCCCGCAGACGCCTAGTTTAGGAGTTATAGCCATTTTAAGATTTTGAATTTTTTTTTCCGGTGCATAATATGACCCCCGCAGACGCCTAGTTTAGGAGTTATAGCGATTTTAAAGTTTTGAATTTTCTTTTTTCCGGTGCATAATATGACCCCCGCAGACGCCTAGTTTAGGAGTTATAGCCATTTTAAGATTTTGAATTTTTTTTTCCGGTGCAGAATATGACCCCCGCAGACGCCTAGTTTAGGAGTTATAGCGGTTTTAAAGTTTTGAATTTTCTTTTTTCCGGTGCTTAACATGACCCCGGCAGATGCCTAGTTTAGGAGTTATAGCCATTTTAAGATTTTGAATTTTTTTTTCCGGTACATAATATGACCCCCGCAGACGCCTAGTTTAGGAGTTATAGCGATTTTAAAGTTTTGAATTTTCTTTTTTCCGGTGCATAATATGACCCCCGCAGACGCCTAGTTTAGGAGTTATAGCGATTTTAAAGTTTTGAATTTTCTTTTTTTCGGTGCATAATATGACCCCCGCAGACGCCTAGTTTAGGAGTTATAGCCATTTTAAGATTTTGAATTTTTTTTTCCGGTGCAGAATATGACCCCCGCAGACGCCTAGTTTAGGAGTTATAGCCATTTTAAGATTTTGAATTTTTTTTTCCGGTGCATAATATGACCCCCGCAGACGCCTAGTTTAGGAGTTATAGCGATTTTAAAGTTTTGAATTTTCTTTTTTCCTGTGCATAATATGACCCCCGCAGACGCCTAGTTTAGGAGTTATAGCGATTTTAAAGTTTTGAATTTTCTTTTTTCCGGTGCTTAATATGACCCCCGCAGACGCCTAGTTTAGGAGTTATAGCCATTTTAAGATTTTGAATTTTTTTTTCCGGTGCATAATATGACCCCCGCAGACGCCTAGTTTAGGAGTTATAGCGATTTTAAAGTTTTGAATTTTCTTTTTTCCTGTGCATAATATGACCCCCGCAGACGCCTAGTTTAGGAGTTATAGCGATTTTAAAGTTTTGAATTTTCTTTTTTTCGGTGCTTAATATGACCCCCGCAGACTCCTAGTTTAGGAGTTATAGCCATTTTAAGATTTTGAATTTTTTTTTCTGGTGCATAATATGACCCCCGCAGACGCCTAGTTTAGGAGTTATAGCGATTTTAAAGTTTTGAATTTTCTTTTTTCCGGTGCATAATATGACCCCCGCAGACGCCTAGTTTAGGAGTTATAGCCATTTTAAGATTTTGAATTTTTTTTTCTGGTGCATAACATGACCCCCGCAGACGCCTAGTTTATTAGTTATAACGATTTTAAAGTTTTGAATTTTCTTTTTTCCGGTGCATAATATGACCCCCGCAGACGCTTAGTTTAGGAGTTATTGCGATTTTAAAGTTTTCTTTTTTTCTGGTGCTTAATATGACCCCCGCAGACGCCTAGTTTAGGAGTTATAGCCATTTTAAGATTTTGAATTTTTTTTTCCGGTGCATAATATGACCCCCGCAGACGCCTAGTTTAGGAGTTATAGCGATTTTAAAGTTTTGAATTTTCTTTTTTCCGGTGCATAATATGACCCCCGCAGACGCCTAGTTTAGGAGTTATAGCCATTTTAAGATTTTGAATTTTTTTTCTGGTGCATAATATGACCCCCGCAGACGCCTAGTTTAGGAGTTATACAAATTTTAAGATTTTGAATTTTTTTTCTGGTGCATAATATGACCCCCGCAGACGCCTAGTTTAGGAGTTATAGCGATTTTAAAGTTTTGAATTTTATTTTTTCCGGTGCATAATATGACCCCCGCAGACGCCTAGTTTAGGAGTTATAGCGATTTTAAAGTTTTGAATTTTCTTTTTTCCGGTGCATAATATGACCCCCGCAGACGCCTAGTTTAGGAGTTATAGCCATTTTAAGATTTTGAATTTTTTTTTCCGGTGCATAATACGACCCCCGCCGACGCCTAGTTAAGGAGTTATAGCGATTTTAAAGTTTTGAATTTTCTTTTTTCCGGTGCATAATATGACCCCCGCAGACGCCTAGTTTAGGAGTTATAGCCATTTTAAGATTTTGAATTTTTTTTTCCGGTGCATAATATGACCCCCGCAGACGCCTAGTTTAGGAGTTATAGCCATTTTAAGATTTTGAATTTTCTTTTTTCCGGTGCATAATATGACCCCCGCAGACGCCTAGTTTAGGAGTTATAGCGATTTTAAAGTTTTGAATTTTCTTTTTTTCGGTGCTTAATATGACCCCCGCAGACGCCTAGTTTTGGAGATAGAGCCATTTTAAGATTTTGAATTTACTTTTTCCGGTGCATAATATGACCCTCGCAGACGCCTAGTTTAGGAGTTATAGCGATTTTAAAGTTTTGAATTTTCTTTTTTCCGGTGCTTAATATGACCCCCGCAGACGCCTAGTTTAGGAGTTATAGCCATTTTAAGATTTTGAATTTTTTTTCCCGGTGCATAATATGACCCCCGCAGACGCCTAGTTTAGGAGTTATAGCGATTTTAAAGTTTTGAATTTCCTTTTTTCCGGTGCATAATATGACCCCCGCAGACGCCTAGTTTAGGAGTTATAGCGATTTTAAAGTTTTGAATTTTCTTTTTTTCGGTGCTTAATATGACCCTCGCAGACGCCTAGTTTAGGAGTTATAGCCATTTTAAGATTTTGAATTTTTTTTTCTGGTGCATAATATGACCCCCGCAGACGCCAAGTTTAGGAGTTATAGCGATTTTAAAGTTTTGAATTTTCTTTTTTCCGGTGCATAATATGACCCCCGCAGACGCCTAGTTTAGGAGTTATAGCCATTTTAAGATTTTGAATTTTTTTTTCTGGTGCATAACCTGACCCCCGCAGACGCCTAGTTTAGGAGTTATAGCGATTTTAAAGTTTTGAATTTTCTTTTTTCCGGTGCATAATATGACCCCCGCAGACGCCTAGTTTAGGAGTTATAGCGATTTTAAAGTTTTGAATTTTCTTTTTTCCGGTGCATAATATGACCCCCGCAGACGCCTAGTTTAGGAGTTATAGCCATTTTAAGATTTTGAGTTTTTTTTTCTGGTGCATAAAATGACCCCCGCAGACGCCTAGTTTAGGAGTTATAGCGATTTTAAAGTTTTGAATTTTCTTTTTTCCGGTGCATAATATGACCCCCGCAGACGCTTAATTTAGGAGTTATAGCGATTTTAAAGTTTTGAATTTTCTTTTTTTCGGTGCTTAATATGACCCCCGCAGACGCCTAGTTTAGGAGTTATAGCCATTTTAAGATTTTGAATTTTTTTTCTGGTGCATAATATGACCCCCGCAGACGCCTAGTTTAGGAGTTATAGCCATTTTAAGATTTAGAATTTTTTTTTCTGGTGCATAATATGACCCCCGCAGACGCCTAGTTTAGGAGTTATAGCAATTTTAAAGTTTTGAATTTTCTTTTTTCCGGTGCATAATATGACCCCCGCAGACGCCTAGTTTAGGAGTTATAGCCATTTTAAGATTTTGAATTTTTTTTTCTGGTGCATAACATGACCCCCGCAGACGCCTAGTTTAGGAGTTATAGCGATTTTAAAGTTTTGAATTTTCTTTTTTCCGGTGCATAATATGACCCCCGCAGACGCCTAGTTTAGGAGTTATAGCCATTTTAAGATTTTGAATTTTTTTTTCCGGTGCATAATATGACCCCCGCAGACGCCTAGTTTAGGAGTTATAGCGATTTTAAAGTTTTGAATTTTCTTTTTTCCGGTGCATAATATGACCCCCGCAGACGCCTAGTTTAGGAGTTATAGCCATTTTAAGATTTTGAATTTTTTTTTCTGGTGCATAACATGACCCCCGCAGACGCCTAGTTTAGGAGTTATAGCGATTTTAAAGTTTTGAATTTTCTTTTTTCCGGTGCATAATATGACCCCCGCAGACGCCTAGTTTAGGAGTTATAGCCATTTTAAGATTTTGAATTTTTTTTTCCGGTGCATAATATGACCCCCGCAGACGCCTAGTTTAGGAGTTATAGCGATTTTAAAGTTTTGAATTTTCTTTTTTCCGGTGCATAATATGACCCCCGCAGACGCCTAGTTTAGGAGTTATAGCCATTTTAAGATTTTGAATTTTTTTTTCCGGTGCATAATATGACCCCCGCAGACGCCTAGTTTAGGAGTTGTAGCGATTTTAAAGTTTTGAATTTTCTTTTTTCCGGTGCTTAATATGACCCCCGCAGACGCCTAGTTTAGGAGTTATAGCCATTTTAAGATTTTGAATTTTTTTTTCCGGTGCATAATATGACCCCCGCAGACGCCTAGTTTAGGAGTTATAGCGATTTTAAAGTTTTGAATTGTCTTTTTTTCGGTGCTTAATATGACCCCCGCAGACGCCTAGTTTAGGAGTTATAGCCATTTTAAGATTTTGAATTTTTTTTTCCGGTGCATAATATGACCCCCGCAGACGCCTAGTTTAGGAGTTATAGCGATTTTAAAGTTTTGAATTTTCTTTTTTCCGGTGCATAATATGACCCCCGCAGACGCCTAGTTTAGGAGTTATAGCCATTTTAAGATTTACAATTTTTTTTTCTGGTGCATAACATGACCCCCGCAGACGCCTAGTTTAGGAGTTATAGCGATTTTAAAGTTTTGAATTTTCTTTTTTCCGGTGCATAATATGACCCCCGCAGACGCCTAGTTTAGGAGTTATAGCCATTTTAAGATTTTGAATTTTTTTTTCTGGTGCATAACATGACCCCCGCAGACGCCTAGTTTAGGAGTTATAGCCATTTTAAGATTTTGAATTTTTTTTTCTGGTGCATAACATGACCCCCGCAGACGCCTAGTTTAGGAGTTATAGCGATTTTAAAGTTTTGAATTTTCTTTTTTCCGGTGCATAATATGACCCCCGCAGACGCCTAGTTTAGGAGTTATAGCCATTTTAAGATTTTGAATTTTTTTTCCCGGTGCATAATATGACCCCCGCAGACGCCTAGTTTAGGAGTTATAGCGATTTTAAAGTTTTGAATTTCCTTTTTTCCGGTGCATAATATGACCCCCGCAGACGCCTAGTTTAGGAGTTATAGCGATTTTAAAGTTTGGAATTTTCTTTTTTTCGGTGCTTAATATGACCCTCGCAGACGCCTAGTTTAGGAGTTATAGCCATTTTAAGATTTTGAATTTTTTTTTCTGGTGCATAATATGACCCCCGCAGACGCCAAGTTTAGGAGTTATAGCGATTTTAAAGTTTTGAATTTTCTTTTTTCCGGTGCATAATATGACCCCCGCAGACGCCTAGTTTAGGAGTTATAGCCATTTTAAGATTTTGAATTTTTTTTTCTGGTGCATAACATGACCCCCGCAGACGCCTAGTTTAGGAGTTATAGCGATTTTAAAGTTTTGAATTTTCTTTTTTCCGGTGCATAATATGACCCCCGCAGACGCCTAGTTTAGGAGTTATAGCGATTTTAAAGTTTTGAATTTTCTTTTTTCCGGTGCATAATATGACCCCCGCAGACGCCTAGTTTAGGAGTTATAGCCATTTTAAGATTTTGAGTTTTTTTTTCTGGTGCATAAAATGACCCCCGCAGACGCTTAGTTTTGGAGTTATAGCGATTTTAAAGTTTTGAATTTTCTTTTTTCCGGTGCATAATATGACCCCCGCAGACGCTTAGTTTTGGAGTTATAGCGATTTTAAAGTTTTGAATTTTCTTTTTTCCGGTGCATAATATGACCCCCGCAGACGCCTAGTTTAGGAGTTATAGCGATTTTAAAGTTTTGAATTTTCTTTTTTCCGGTGCATAATATGACACCCGCAGACGCCTAGTTTAGGAGTTATAGCCATTTTAAGATTTTGAATTTTTTTTTCCGGTGCATAATATGACCCCCGCAGACGCCTAGTTTAGGAGTTATAGCGATTTTAAAGTTTTGAATTTTCTTTTTTCCGGTGCATAATATGACCCCCGCAGACGCCTAGTTTAGGAGTTATAGCCATTTTAAGATTTTGAATTTTTTTTTCTGGTGCATAACATGACCCCCGCAGACGCCTAGTTTAGGAGTTATAGCGATTTTAAAGTTTTGAATTTTCTTTTTTCCGGTGCATAATATGACCCCCGCAGACGCTTAGTTTAGGAGTTATAGCGATTTTAAAGTTTTGAATTTTTTTTTTCCGGTGCATAATATGACCCCCGCAGACGCCTAAATTAGGAGTTATAGCGATTTTAAAGTTTTGAATTTTCTTTTTTCCGGTGCATAATATGACACCCGCAGACGCCAAGTTTAGGAGTTATAGCCATTTTAAGATTTTGAATTTTTTTTTCCGGTGCATAATATGACCCCCGCAGACGCCTAGTTTAGGAGTTATAGCGATTTTAAAGTTTTGAATTTTCTTTTTTCCGGTGCATAATATGACCCCCGCAGACGGCTAGTTTAGGAGTTATAACCATTTTAAGATTTTGAATTTTTTTTTCCGGTGCATAATATGACCCCCGCAGACGCCTAGTTTAGGAGTTATAGCGGTTTTAAAGTTTTGAATTTTCTTTTTTCCGGTGCTTAATATGACCCCGGCAGATGCCTAGTTTAGGAGTTATAGCCATTTTAAGATTTTGAATTTTTTTTTCCGGTGCATAATATGACCCCCGCAGACGCCTAGTTTAGGAGTTATAGCGATTTTAAAGTTTTGAATTTTCTTTTTTCCGGTGCATAATATGACCCCCGCAGACGCCTAGTTTAGGAGTTAAAGCCATTTTAAGATTTTGAATTTTTTTTTCCGGTGCATAATATGACCCCCGCAGACGCCTAGTTTAGGAGTTATAGCGATTTTAAAGTTTTGAATTTTCTTTTTTCCGGTGCATAATATGACCCCCGCAGACGCCTAGTTTAGGAGTTATAGCCATTTTAAAATTTTGAATTCTTTTTTCCGGTGCATAATATGACCCCCGCAGACGCCTAGTTTAGGAGTTATAGCGATTTTAAAGTTTTGAATTTTCTTTTTTCGGGTGCATAATATGACCCCCGCAGACGCCTAGTTTAGGAGTTATAGCCATTTTAAGATTTTGAATTTTTTTTTCCGGTGCATAATATGACCCCCGCAGACGCCTAGTTTAGGAGTTATAGCGGTTTTAAAGTTTTGAATTTTCTTTTTTCCGGTGCTTAATATGACCCCGGCAGATGCCTAGTTTAGGAGTTATAGCCATTTTAAGATTTTGAATTTTTTTTTCCGGTGCATAATATGACCCCCGCAGACGCCTAGTTTAGGAGTTATAGCGATTTTAAAGTTTTGAATTTTCTTTTTTCCGGTGCATAATATGACCCCCGCAGACGCCTAGTTTAGGAGTTATAGCGATTTTAAAGTTTTGAATTTTCTTTTTTCCGGTGCATAATATGACCCCCGCAGACGCCTAGTTTAGGAGTTATAGCCATTTTAAAATTTTGAATTTTTTTTTCCGGTGCATAATATGACCCCCGCAGACGCCTAGTTTAGGAGTTATAGCGATTTTAAAGTTTTGAATTTTCTTTTTTCCGGTGCATAATATGACCCCCGCAGACGCCTAGTTTAGGAGTTATAGCCATTTTAAAATTTTGAATTTTTTTTTCCGGTGCATAATATGACCCCCGCAGACGCCTAGTTTAGGAGTTATAGCGATTTTAAAGTTTTGAATTTTCTTTTTTCGGGTGCATAATATGACCCCCGCAGACGCCTAGTTTAGGAGTTATAGCCATTTTAAGATTTTGAATTTTTTTTTCCGGTGCATAATATGACCCCCGCAGACGCCTAGTTTAGGAGTTATAGCGGTTTTAAAGTTTTGAATTTTCTTTTTTCCGGTGCTTAATATGACCCCGGCAGATGCCTAGTTTAGGAGTTATAGCCATTTTAAGATTTTGAATTTTTTTTTCCGGTGCATAATATGACCCCCGCAGACGCCTAGTTTAGGAGTTATAGCGATTTTAAAGTTTTGAATTTTCTTTTTTCCGGTGCATAATATGACCCCCGCAGACGCTTAGTTTAGGAGTTATAGCGATTTTAAAGTTTTGAATTTTCTTTTTTTCGGTGCTTAATATGACCCCCGCAGACGCCTAGTTTAGGAGTTATAGCCATTTTAAGATTTTGAATTTTTTTTTCCGGTGCATAATATGACCCCCGCAGACGCCTAGTTTAGGAGTTATAGCGATTTTAAAGTTTTGAATTTTCTTTTTTCCGGTGCATAATATGACCCCCGTAGACGCTTAGTTTAGGAGTTATAGCGATTTTAAAGTTTTGAATTTTCTTTTTTCCGGTGCATAATATGACCCCCGCAGACGCCTAGTTTAGGAGTTATAGCGATTTTAAAGTTTTGAATTTTCTTTTTTCCGGTGCATAATATGACCCCCGCAGACGCCTAGTTTAGGAGTTATAGCCATTTTAAGATTTTGAATTTTTTTTTCTGGTGCATAACATGACTCCCGCAGACGCCTAGTTTAGGAGTTATAGCGATTTTAAAGTTTTGTATTTTCTTTTTTCCGGTGCATAATATGACCCCCGCAGACGCCTAGTTTAGGAGTTATAGCCATTTTAAGATTTTGAATTTTTTTTTCTGGTGCATAACATGACCCCCGCAGACGCCTAGTTTAGGAGTTATAGCGATTTTAAAGTTTTGAATTTTCTTTTTTCCGGTGCATAATATGACCCCCGCAGACGCCTAGTTTAGGAGTTATAGCCATTTTAAAGTTTGGAATTTTCTTTTTTCCGGTGCATAATATGACCCCCGCAGACGCTTAGTTTAGGAGTTATAGCGATTTTAAAGTTTTGAATTTTCTTTTTTCCGGTGCATAATATGACCCCCGCAGACGCCTAGTTTAGGAGTTATAGCGATTTTAAAGTTTTGAATTTTCTTTTTTTCGGTGCTTAATATGACCCCCGCAGACGCCTAGTTTAGGAGTTATAGCCATTTTAAGATTTTGAATTTTTTTTTCTGGTGCATAACATGACCCCCGCAGACGCCTAGTTTAGGAGTTATAGCGATTTTAAAGTTTTGAATTTTCTTTTTTCCGGTGCATAATATGACCCCCGCAGACGCCTAGTTTAGGAGTTTAGCCATTTTAAAGTTTTGAATTTTCTTTTTTCCGGTGCATAATATGACCCCCGCAGACGCTTAGTTTAGGAGTTATAGCGATTTTAAAGTTTTGAATTTTCTTTTTTCCGGTGCATAATATGACCCCCGCAGACGCCTAGTTTAGGAGTTATAGCCATTTTAAGATTTTGAATTTTTTTTTCTGGTGCATAACATGACCCCCGCAGACGCCTAGTTTAGGAGTTATAGCGATTTTAAAGTTTTGTATTTTCTTTTTTCCGGTGCATAATATGACCCCCGCAGACGCTTAGTTTAGGAGTTATAGCGATTTTAAAGTTTTGAATTTTCTTTTTTCCGGTGCATAATATGACCCCCGCAGACGCCTAGCTTAGGAGTTATAGCGATTTTAAAGTTTCGAATTTTCTTTTTTTCGGTGCTTAATATGACCCCCGCAGACGCCTATTTTAGGAGTTATAGCCATTTTAAGATTTTGAATTTTTTTTTCCGGTGCATGATATGACCCCAGCAGACGCCTAGTTTAGGTGTTATAGCGATTTTAAAGTTTTGAATTGTCTTTTTTTCGGTGCTTAATATGACCCCCGCAGACGCCTAGTTTAGGAGTTATAGCCATTTTAAGATTTTGAATTTTTTTTCCGGTGCATAATATGACCCCGCAGACGCCTAGTTTATGAGTTATAGCGATTTTAAAGTTTTGAATTTTCTTTTTTCCGGTGCATAATATGACCCCCGCAGACGCCTAGTTTAGGAGTTATAGCGATTTTAAAGTTTTGAATTTTCTTTTTTCCGGTGCATAATATGACCCCCGCAGACGCCTAGTTTAGGAGTTATAGCCATTTTAAGATTTTGAATTTTTTTTTCTGGTGCATAATATGACCACCGCAGACGCCTAGTTTAGGAGTTATAGCGATTTTAAAGTTTTGAATTTTCTTTTTTTCGGTGCATAATATGACCCCCGTAGACGCCTAGTTTAGGAGTTATAGCCATTTTAAGATTTTGAATTTTTTTTTCCGGTGCATAATATGACCCCCGCAGACGCCTAGTTTAGGAGTTATAGCGATTTTAAAGTTTTGAATTTTCTTTTTTCCGGTGCATAATATGACCCCGGCAGATGCCTAGTTTAGGAGTTATAGCGATTTTAAAGTTTTGAATTCTGTTTTTTTCGGTGCTTAAAATGACCCCCGCAGACGCCTAGTTTAGGAGTTATAGCCATTTTAAGATTTTGAATTTTCTTTTTTCCGGTGCATAATATGACCCCCGCAGACGCCTAGTTTAGGAGTTATAGCGATTTTAAAGTTTTGAATTTTCTTTTTTCCGGTGCATAATATGACCCCCGCAGACGCCTAGTTTAGGAGTTATAGCCATTTTAAGATTTTGAATTTTTTTTTCTGGTGCATAATATGACCACCGCAGACGCCTAGTTTAGGAGTTATAGCGATTTTAAAGTTTTGAATTTTCTTTTTTTCGGTGCATAATATGACCCCCGCAGACGCCTAGTTTAGGAGTTATAGCCATTTTAAGATTTTGAATTTTTTTTTCTGGTGCATAACATGACCCCCGCAGACGCCTAGTTTAGGAGTTATAGCCATTTTAAGATTTTGAATTTTTTTTTTCTATTGCATAATATGACCCCCGCAGACGCCTAGTTTAGGAGTTATAGCGATTTTAAAGTTTTGAATTTTCTTTTTTCCGGTGCATAATATGACCCCCGCAGACGCCTAGGTTAGGAGTTATAGCCATTTTAAGATTTTGAATTTTTTTTTCTGGTGCATAATATGACCACCGCAGACGCCTAGTTTAGGAGTTATAGCGATTTTAAAGTTTTGAATTTTCTTTTTTTCGGTGCATAATATGACCCCCGCAGACGCCTAGTTTAGGAGTTATAGCGATTTTAAAGTTTTGAATTTTCTTTTTTCCGGTGCATAATATGACCCCCACAGACGCCTAGTTTAGGAGTTATAGCCATTTTAAGATTTTGAATTTTTTTTTCTGGTGCATAACATAACCCCCGCAGACGCCTAGTTTAGGAGTTATAGCCATTTTAAGATTTTGAATTTTTTTTTTCTGGTGCATAATATGACCCCCGCAGACGCCTAGTTTAGGAGTTATAGCGATTTTAAAGTTTTGAATTTTCTTTTTTCCGGTGCATAATATGACCCCCGCAGACGCCTAGTTTAGGAGTTATAGCGATTTTAAAGTTTTGAATTTTCTTTTTTCCGGTGCATAATATGACCCCCGCAGACGCCTAGTTTAGGAGTTATAGCCATTTTAAGATTTTGAATTTTTTTTCTGGTGCATAACATGACCCCCGCAGACGCCTAGTTTAGGAGTTATAGCCATTTTAAGATTTTGAATTTTTTTTTCCGGTGCATAATATGACCCCCGCAGACGCCTAGTTTAGGAGTTATAGCGATTTTAAAGTTTTGAATTTTCTTTTTTCCGGTGCATAATATGACCCCGGCAGATGCCTAGTTTAGGAGTTATAGCGATTTTAAAGTTTTGAATTCTGTTTTTTTCGGTGCTTAAAATGACCCCCGCAGACGCCTAGTTTAGGAGTTATAGCCATTTTAAGATTTTGAATTTTCTTTTTTCCGGTGCATAATATGACCCCCGCAGACGCCTAGTTTAGGAGTTATAGCGATTTTAAAGTTTTGAATTTTCTTTTTTCCGGTGCATAATATGACCCCCGCAGACGCCTAGTTTAGGAGTTATAGCCATTTTAAGATTTTGAATTTTTTTTTCTGGTGCATAATATGACCACCGCAGACGCCTAGTTTAGGAGTTATAGCGATTTTAAAGTTTTGAATTTTCTTTTTTTCGGTGCATAATATGACCCCCGCAGACGCCTAGTTTAGGAGTTATAGCCATTTTAAGATTTTGAATTTTTTTTTCTGGTGCATAACATGACCCCCGCAGACGCCTAGTTTAGGAGTTATAGCCATTTTAAGATTTTGAATTTTTTTTTTCTGGTGCATAATATGACCCCCGCAGACGCCTAGTTTAGGAGTTATAGCGATTTTAAAGTTTTGAATTTTCTTTTTTCCGGTGCATAATATGACCCCCGCAGACGCCTAGTTTAGGAGTTATAGCCATTTTAAGATTTTGAATTTTTTTTTCTGGTGCATAATATGACCACCGCAGACGCCTAGTTTAGGAGTTATAGCGATTTTAAAGTTTTGAATTTTCTTTTTTCCGGTGCATAATATGTCCCCCGCAGACGCCTAGTTTAGGAGTTATAGCCATTTTAAGATTTTGAATTTTTTTTTCTGGTGCATAATATGACCACCGCAGACGCCTAGTTTAGGAGTTATAGCGATTTTAAAGTTTTGAATTTTCTTTTTTTCGGTGCATAATATGACCCCCGCAGACGCCTAGTTTAGGAGTTATAGCCATTTTAAGATTTTGAATTTTTTTTTCTGGTGCATAACATAACCCCCGCAGACGCCTAGTTTAGGAGTTATAGCCATTTTAAGATTTTGAATTTTTTTTTTCTGGTGCATAATATGACCCCCGCAGACGCCTAGTTTAGGAGTTATAGCGATTTTAAAGTTTTGAATTTTCTTTTTTCCGGTGCATAATATGACCCCCGCAGACGCCTAGTTTAGGAGTTATAGCCATTTTAAGATTTTGAATTTTTTTTTCTGGTGCATAATATGACCACCGCAGACGCCTAGTTTAGGAGTTATAGCGATTTTAAAGTTTTGAATTTTCTTTTTTTCGGTGCATAATATGACCCCCGCAGACGCCTAGTTTAGGAGTTATAGCCATTTTAAGATTTTGAATTTTTTTTTCCGGTGCATAATATGACCCCCGCAGACGCCTAGTTTAGGAGTTATAGCGATTTTAAAGTTTTGAATTTTCTTTTTTCCGGTGCATAATATGACCCCCGCAGACGCCTAGTTTAGGAGTTATAGTCATTTTAAGATTTTGAAATTTTTTTTCTGGTGCATAACATAACCCCCGCAGACGCCTAGTTTAGGAGTTATAGCCATTTTAAGATTTTGAATTTTCTTTTTTCCGGTGCATAATATGACCCCCGCAGACGCCTAGTTTAGGAGTTATAGCGATTTTAAAGTTTTGAATTTTCTTTTTTCCGGTGCATAATATGACCCCGGCAGATGCCTAGTTTAGGAGTTATAGCGATTTTAAAGTTTTGAATATTCTTTTTTTCGGTGCTTAAAATGACCCCCGCAGACGCCTAGTTTAGGAGTTATAGCCATTTTAAGATTTTGAATTTTCTTTTTTCCGGTGCATAATATGACCCCCGCAGACGCCTAGTTTAGGAGTTATAGCGATTTTAAAGTTTTGAATTTTCTTTTTTTCGGTGCTTAATATGACCCCCGCAGACGCCTAGTTTTGGAGATATAGCCATTTTAAGATTTTGAATTTACTTTTTCCGGTGCATAATATGACCCTCGCAGACGCCTAGTTTAGGAGTTATAGCGATTTTAAAGTTTTGAATTTTCTTTTTTCCGGTGCTTAATATGACCCTCGCAGACGCCTAGTTTAGGAGTTATAGCCATTTTAAGATTTTGAATTTTTTTTTCCGGTGCATAATATGACCCCCGCAGACGCCTAGTTTAGGAGTTATAGCGATTTTAAAGTTTTGAATTTTCTTTTTTCCGGTGCATAATATGACCCCCGCAGACGCCTAGTTTAGGAGTTATAGCCATTTTAAGATTTTGAATTTTTTTTTCCGGTGCATAATATGACCCCCGCAGACGCCTAGTTTAGGAGTTATAGCGATTTTAAAGTTTTGAATTTTCTTTTTTCCGGTGCATAATATGACCCCCGCAGACGCCTAGTTTAGGAGTTATAGCCATTTTAAGATTTTGAATTTTTTTTTCTGGTGCATAACATGACCCCCGCAGACGCCTAGTTTAGGAGTTATAGCGATTTTAAAGTTTTGAATTTTCTTTTTTCCGGTGCATAATATGACCCCCGCAGACGCCTAGTTTAGGAGTTATAGCGATTTTAAAGTTTTGAATTTTCTTTTTTCCGGTGCATAATATGACCCCCGCAGATGCCTAGTTTAGGAGTTATAGCCATTTTAAGATTTTGAATTTTTTTTTCTGGTGCATAACATGACCCCCGCAGACGCCTAGTTTAGGAGTTATAGCGATTTTAAAGTTTTGAATTTTCTTTTTTCCGGTGCATAATATGACCCCCGCAGACGCTTAGTTTAGGAGTTATAGCGATTTTAAAGTTTTGAATTTTCTTTTTTTCGGTGCTTAATATGACCCCCGCAGACGCCTAGTTTAGGAGTTATAGCCATTTTAAGATTTTGAATTTTTTTTTCCGGTGCATAATATGACCCCCGCAGACGCCTAGTTTAGGAGTTATAGCGATTTTAAAGTTTTGAATTTTCTTTTTTCCGGTGCATAATATGACCCCCGCAGACGCCTAGTTTAGGAGTTATAGCCATTTTAAGATTTTGAATTTTTTTTCTGGTGCATAATATGACCCCCGCAGACGCCTAGTTTAGGAGTTATAGCGATTTTAAAGTTTTGAATTTTCTTTTTTCCGGTGCATAATATGACCCCCGCAGACGCCTAGTTTAGGAGTTATAGCGATTTTAAAGTTTTGAATTTTCTTTTTTCCGGTGCATAATATGACCCCCGCAGACGCCTAGTTTAGGAGTTATAGCCATTTTGAATTTTTTTTTCCGGTGCATAATATGACCCCCGCAGACGCCTAGTTTAGGAGTTATAGTCATTTTAAGATTTTGAAATTTTTTTTCTGGTGCATAACATAACCCCCGCAGACGCCTAGTTTAGGAGTTATAGCGATTTTAAAGTTTTGAATTTTCTTTTTTCCGGTGCATAATATGACCCCGGCAGATGCCTAGTTTAGGAGTTATAGCGATTTTAAAGTTTTGAATATTCTTTTTTTCGGTGCTTAAAATGACCCCCGCAGACGCCTAGTTTAGGAGTTATAGCCATTTTAAGATTTTGAATTTTCTTTTTTCCGGTGCTTAATATGACCCCCGCAGACGCCTAGTTTAGGAGTTATAGCGATTTTAAAGTTTTGAATTTTTCCTTTTTCCGGTGCTTAATATGACCCCCGCAGACGCCTAGTTTAGGAGTTATAGCCATTTTAAGATTTTGAATTTTTTTTTACGGTGCATAATATGACCCCCGCAGACGCCTAGTTTAGGAGTTATAGCGATTTTAAAGTTTTGAATTTTCTTTTTTCCGGTGCATAATATGACCCCCGCAGACGCCTAGTTTAGGAGTTATAGCGATTTTAAAGTTTTGAATTTTCTTTTTTCCGGTGCTTAATATGACCCCCGCAGACGCCTAGTTTAGGAGTTATAGCGATTTTAAAGTTTTGAATTTTCTTTTTTTCGGTGCTTAATATGACCCCCGCAGACGCCTAGTTTAGGAGTCATAGCCATTTTAAGATTTTGAATTTTTTTTTCCGGTGCATAATATGACCCCCGCAGACGCCTAGTTTAGGAGTTATAGCGGTTTTAAAGTTTTGCATTTTCTTTTTTTCGGTGCTTAATATGACCCCCGCTGACGCCTAGTTTAGGAGTTATAGCGATTTTAAAGTTTTGAATTTTCTTTTTTCCGGTGCTTAATATGACCCCCGCAGACGCCTAGTTTAGGAGTTATAGCCATTTTAAGATTTTGAATTTTTTTTTCCGGTGCATAATATGACCTCCGCAGACGCGTAGTTTAGGAGTTATAGCGGTTTTAAAGTTTTGAATTTTCTTTTTTCCGGTGCTTAATATGACCCCCGCAGACGCCTAGTTTAGGAGTTATAGCGATTTTAAAGTTTTGAATTTTCTTTTTTTCGGTGCTTAATATGACCCCCGCAGACGCGTAGTTTAGGAGTTATAGCCATTTTAAGATTTTGAATTTTTTTTTCCGGTGCATAATATGACCCCCGCAGACGCCTAGTTTAGGAGTTATAGCGGTTTTAAAGTTTTGAATTTTCTTTTTTCCGGTGCTTAATATGACCCCCGCAGACGCCTAGTTTAGGAGTTATAGCCATTTTAAGATTTTGAATTTTTTTTTCCGGTGCATAATATGACCCCCGCAGACGCCAAGTTTAGGAGTTATAGCGATTTTAAAGTTTTGAATTTTCTTTTTTCCGGTGCTTAATATGACCCCCGCAGACGCCTAGTTTAGGAGTTATAGCGATTTTAAAGTTTTGAATTTTTCCTTTTTCCGGTGCTTAATATGACCCCCGCAGACGCCTAGTTTAGGAGTTATAGCGATTTTAAAGTTTTGAATTTTCTTTTTTCCGGTGCTTAATATGACCCCCGCAGACGCCTAGTTTAGGAGTTATAGCGATTTTAAAGTTTTGAATTTTTCCTTTTTCCGGTGCTTAATATGACCCCCGCAGACGCCTAGTTTAGGAGTTATAGCCATTTTAAGATTTTGAATTTTTTTTTACGGTGCATAATATGACCCCCGCAGACGCCTAGTTTAGGAGTTATAGCGATTTTAAAGTTTTGAATTTTCTTTTTTCCGGTGCATAATATGACCCCCGCAGACGCCTAGTTTAGGAGTTATAGCGATTTTAAAGTTTTGAATTTTCTTTTTTCCGGTGCTTAATATGACCCCCGCAGACGCCTAGTTTAGGAGTTATAGCGATTTTAAAGTTTTGAATTTTCTTTTTTTCGGTGCTTAATATGACCCCCGCAGACGCCTAGTTTAGGAGTCATAGCCATTTTAAGATTTTGAATTTTTTTTTCCGGTGCATAATATGACCCCCGCAGACGCCTAGTTTAGGAGTTATAGCGGTTTTAAAGTTTTGCATTTTCTTTTTTTCGGTGCTTAATATGACCCCCGCTGACGCCTAGTTTAGGAGTTATAGCGATTTTAAAGTTTTGAATTTTCTTTTTTCCGGTGCTTAATATGACCCCCGCAGACGCCTAGTTTAGGAGTTATAGCCATTTTAAGATTTTGAATTTTTTTTTCCGGTGCATAATATGACCTCCGCAGACGCGTAGTTTAGGAGTTATAGCGGTTTTAAAGTTTTGAATTTTCTTTTTTCCGGTGCTTAATATGACCCCCGCAGACGCCTAGTTTAGGAGTTATAGCGATTTTAAAGTTTTGAATTTTCTTTTTTTCGGTGCTTAATATGACCCCCGCAGACGCGTAGTTTAGGAGTTATAGCCATTTTAAGATTTTGAATTTTTTTTTCCGGTGCATAATATGACCCCCGCAGACGCCTAGTTTAGGAGTTATAGCGGTTTTAAAGTTTTGAATTTTCTTTTTTCCGGTGCTTAATATGACCCCCGCAGACGCCTAGTTTAGGAGTTATAGCCATTTTAAGATTTTGAATTTTTTTTTCCGGTGCATAATATGACCCCCGCAGACGCCAAGTTTAGGAGTTATAGCGATTTTAAAGTTTTGAATTTTCTTTTTTCCGGTGCTTAATATGACCCCCGCAGACGCCTAGTTTAGGAGTTATAGCCATTTTAAGATTTTGAATTTTTTTTTCCGGTGCATAATATGACCCCCGCAGACGCCTAGTTTAGCAGTTATAGCGGTTTTAAAGTTTTGAATTTTCTTTTTTCCGGTGCTTAATATGACCCCCGCAGACGCCTAGTTTAGGAGTTATAGCCATTTTAAGATTTTGAATTTTTTTTTCCGCTGCATAATATGACCCCCGCAGACGCCTAGTTTAGGAGTTATAGCGATGTTAAAGTTTTGAATTTTATTTTTTCCGGTGCTTAATATGACCCCCGCAGACGCCTAGTTTAGGAGTTATAGCCATTTTAAGATTTTGAATTTTTTTTTCTGGTGCATAATATGACCCCCGCAGACGCCTAGTTTAGGAGTTATAGCGATTTTAAAGTTTTGAATTTTCTTTTTTTCGGTGCTTAATATGACCCCCGCAGACGCCTAGTTTAGGAGTTATAGCGGTTTTAAAGTTTTGAATTTCCTTTTTTCCGGTGCTTAATATGACCCCCGCAGACGCCTAGTTTAGGAGTTATAGCGGTTTTAAAGTTTTGAATTTTCTTTTTTCCGGTGCATAATATGACCCCCGCAGACGCCTAGTTTAGGAGTTATAGCGATTTTAAAGTTTTGAATTTTCTTTTTTTCGGTGCTTAATATGACCCCCGCAGACGCCTAGTTTAGGAGTTATAGCGATGTTAAAGTTTTGAATTTTATTTTTTCCGGTGCTTAATATGACCCCCGCAGACGCCTAGTTTAGGAGTTATAGCCATTTTAAGATTTAGAATTTTTTTTTCTGGTGCATAATATGACCCCCGCAGACGCCTAGTTTAGGAGGTATAGCGATTTTAAAGTTTTGAATTTTCTTTTTTTCGGTGCTTAATATGACCCCCGCAGACGCCTAGTTTAGGAGTTATAGCGATGTTAAAGTTTTGAATTTTATTTTTTCCGGTGCTTAATATGACCCCCGCAGACGCCTAGTTTAGGAGTTATAGCCATTTTAAGATTTAGAATTTTTTTTTCTGGTGCATAATATGACCCCCGCAGACGCCTAGTTTAGGAGTTATAGCGATTTTAAAGTTTTGAATTTTCTTTTTTCCGGTGCATAATATGACCCCCGCAGACGCCTAGTTTAGGAGTTATAGCGATTTTAAAGTTTTGAATTTTCTTTTTTTCGGTGCTTAATATGACCCCCGCAGACGCCTAGTTTAGGAGTTATAGCGATTTTAAAGTTTTGAATTTTATTTTTTCCGGTGCATAATATGACCCCCGTAGACGCCTAGTTTAGGAGTTATAGCGATTTTAAAGTTTTGAATTTTCTTTTTTTCATTGCTTAATATGACCCCCGCAGACGCCTAGTTTAGGAGTTATAGCGATTTTAAAGTTTTGAATTTTATTTTTTCCGGTGCATAATATGACCCCCGTAGACGCCTAGTTTAGGAGTTATAGCGATTTTAAAGTTTTGAATTTTCTTTTTTTCATTGCTTAATATGACCCCCGCAGACGCCTAGTTTAGGAGTTATAGCGGTTGTAAAGTTTTGAATTTCCTTTTTTCCGGTGCTTAATATGACCCCCGCAGACGCCTAGTTTAGGAGTTATAGCGGTTTTAAAGTTTTGAATGTCCTTTTTTCCGGTGCTTAATATGACCCCCGCAGACGCCTAGTTTAGGAGTTATAGCGGTTTTAAAGTTTTGAATTTTCTTTTTTCTGGTGCATAATATGACCCCCGCAGACGCCTAGTTTAGGAGTTATAGCGATTTTAAAGTTTTGAATTTCCTTTTTTTCGGTGCTTAATATGACCCCCGCAGACGCCTAGATTAGGAGTTATAGCGGTTTTAAAGTTTTGTATTTTCTTTTTTCCGGTGCATAATATGACCCCCGCAGACGCCTAGTTTAGGAGTTATAGCCATTTTAAGATTTTGAATTTTTTTTTCTGGTGCATAATATGACCCCCGCAGACGCCTAGTTTAGGAGTTATAGCGATTTTAAAGTTTTGAATTTTCTTTTTTCCGGTGCTTAATATGACCCCCGCAGACGCCTAGTTTAGGAGTTATAGCCATTTTAAGATTTTGAATTTTTTTTTCTGGTGCATAATATGACCCCCGCAGACGCCTAGTTTAGGAGTTATAGCGATTTTAAAGTTTTGAATTTTATTTTTTCCGGTGCATAATATGACCCCCGCAGACGCCTAGTTTAGGAGTTATAGCGATTTTAAAGTTTTGAATTTTCTTTTTTTCGGTGCTTAATATGACCCCCGCAGACGCCTAGTTTAGGAGTTATAGCGATTTTAAAGTTTTGAATTTTATTTTTTCCGGTGCTTAATATGACCCCCGCAGACGCCTAGTTTAGGAGTTATAGCCATTTTAAGATTTAGAATTTTTTTTTCTGGTGCATAATATGACCCCCGCAGACGCCTAGTTTAGGAGTTATAGCGATTTTAAAGTTTTGAATTTTCTTTTTTCCGGTGCATAATATGACCCCCGCAGACGCCTAGTTTAGGAGTTATAGCGATTTTAAAGTTTTGAATTTTCTTTTTTTCGGTGCTTAATATGACCCCCGCAGACGCCTAGTTTAGGAGTTATAGCGATTTTAAAGTTTTGAATTTTATTTTTTCCGGTGCATAATATGACCCCCGTAGACGCCTAGTTTAGGAGTTATAGCGATTTTAAAGTTTTGAATTTTCTTTTTTTCATTGCTTAATATGACCCCCGCAGACGCCTAGTTTAGGAGTTATAGCGGTTGTAAAGTTTTGAATTTCCTTTTTTCCGGTGCTTAATATGACCCCCGCAGACGCCTAGTTTAGGAGTTATAGCGGTTTTAAAGTTTTGAATGTCCTTTTTTCCGGTGCTTAATATGACCCCCGCAGACGCCTAGTTTAGGAGTTATAGCGATGTTAAAGTTTTGAATTTTATTTTTTCCGGTGCTTAATATGACCCCCGCAGACGCCTAGTTTAGGAGTTATAGCCATTTTAAGATTTAGAATTTTTTTTTCTGGTGCATAATATGACCCCCGCAGACGCCTAGTTTAGGAGTTATAGCGATTTTAAAGTTTTGAATTTTCTTTTTTCCGGTGCATAATATGACCCCCGCAGACGCCTAGTTTAGGAGTTATAGCGATTTTAAAGTTTTGAATTTTCTTTTTTTCGGTGCTTAATATGACCCCCGCAGACGCCTAGTTTAGGAGTTATAGCGATTTTAAAGTTTTGAATTTTATTTTTTCCGGTGCATAATATGACCCCCGTAGACGCCTAGTTTAGGAGTTATAGCGATTTTAAAGTTTTGAATTTTCTTTTTTTCATTGCTTAATATGACCCCCGCAGACGCCTAGTTTAGGAGTTATAGCGGTTGTAAAGTTTTGAATTTCCTTTTTTCCGGTGCTTAATATGACCCCCGCAGACGCCTAGTTTAGGAGTTATAGCGGTTTTAAAGTTTTGAATGTCCTTTTTTCCGGTGCTTAATATGACCCCCGCAGACGCCTAGTTTAGGAGTTATAGCGGTTTTAAAGTTTTGAATTTTCTTTTTTCTGGTGCATAATATGACCCCCGCAGACGCCTAGTTTAGGAGTTATAGCGATTTTAAAGTTTTGAATTTTCTTTTTTTCGGTGCTTAATATGACCCCCGCAGACGCCTAGATTAGGAGTTATAGCGGTTTTAAAGTTTTGTATTTTCTTTTTTCCGGTGCATAATATGACCCCCGCAGACGCCTAGTTTAGGAGTTATAGCCATTTTAAGATTTTGAATTTTTTTTTCTGGTGCATAATATGACCCCCGCAGACGCCTAGTTTAGGAGTTATAGCGATTTTAAAGTTTTGAATTTTCTTTTTTCCGGTGCTTAATATGACCCCCGCAGACGCCTAGTTTAGGAGTTATAGCCATTTTAAGATTTTGAATTTTTTTTTCTGGTGCATAATATGACCCCCGCAGACGCCTAGTTTAGGAGTTATAGCGATTTTAAAGTTTTGAATTTTATTTTTTCCGGTGCATAATATGACCCCCGCAGACGCCTAGTTTAGGAGTTATAGCGATTTTAAAGTTTTGAATTTTCTTTTTTTCGGTGCTTAATATGACCCCCGCAGACGCCTAGTTTAGGAGTTATAGCCATTTTGATTTTTTTTTCTGGCGCATAATATGACCCCCGCAGACGCCTAGTTTAGGAGTTACAGCGATTTTAAAGTTTTGAATTTTCTTTTTTTCGGTGCTTAATATGACCCCCGCAGACGCCTAGTTTAGGAGTTATAGCGATTTTAAAGTTTTGAATTTCCTTTTTTCCGGTGCTTAATATGACCCCCGCAGACGCCTAGTTTAGGAGTTATAGCGGTTTTAAAGTTTTGAATTTCCTTTTTTCCGGTGCTTAATATGACCCCCGCAGACGCCTAGTTTAGGAGTTATAGCGGTTTTAAAGTTTTGAATTTTCGTTTTTTCGGTGCTTAATATGACCCCCGCAGACGCCTAGTTTAGGAGTTATAGCGGTTTTAAAGTTTTGAATTTTCTTTTTTCCGGTGCTTAACATGACTCCCGCAGACGCCTAGTTTTGGAGTTATAGCGGTTTTAAAGTTTTGAATTTTCTTTTTTCCGGTGCATAATATGACCCCCTCTGACGCCTAGTTTAGGAGCTATAGCGATTTTAAAGTTTTGAATTTTCTTTTTTTCGGTGCTTAATATGACCCCCGCAGACGCCTAGTTTAGGAGTTATAGCGATTTTAAAGTTTTGAATTTTCTTTTTTCCGGTGCTTAATATGACCCCCGCAGACGCCTAGTTTAGGAGTTATAGCGATTTTAAAGTTTTGAATTTTCTTTTTTTCGGGGCTTAATATGACCCCCGCAGACGCCTAGTTTAGGAGTTATAGCGATTTTAAAGTTTTGAATTTTCTTTTTTCCGGTGCTCAATATGACCCCCGCAGACGCCTAGTTTAGGAGTTATAGCCATTTTAAGATTTTGAATTTTTTTTTCTGGTGCATAATATGACCCCCGCAGACGCCTAGTTTAGGAGTTATAGCGATTTTAAAGTTTTGAATTTTCTTTTTTCCGGTGCTTAATATGACCCCCGCAGACGCCTAGTTTAGGAGTTATAGCCATTTTAAGATTTTGAATTTTTTTTTCTGGTGCATAATATGACTCCCGCAGACGCCTAGTTTAGGAGTTATAGCGATTTTAAAGTTTTGAATTTTCTTTTTTCCGGTGCTTAATATGACCCCAGCAGACGCCTAGTTTAGGAGTTATGGCGATTTTAAAGTTTTGAATTTTCTTTTTTTCGGTGCTTAATATGACCCCCGCAGACGCCTAGTTTAGGAGTTATAGCCATTTTAAGATTTTGAATTTTTTTTTCCGGTGTATAATATGACCCCCGCAGACGCCTAGTTTAGGAGTTATAGCGGTTTTAAAGTTTTGAATTTTCTTTTTTCCGGTGCTTAATATGACCCCCGCAGACGCCTAGTTTAGGAGTTATAGCCATTTTAAGATTTTGAATTTTTTTTTCCGGTGCATAATATGACCCCCGCAGACGCCTAGTTTAGGAGTTATAGCGATTTTAAAGTTTTGAATTTTCTTTTTTCCGGTGCATAATATGACCCCCGCAGACGCCTAGTTTAGGAGTTCTAGCGGTTTTAAAGTTTTGAATTTTCTTTTTTCCGGTGCATAATATGACCCCCGCAGACGCCTAGTTTAGGAGTTATAGCCATTTTAAGATTTTGAATTTTTTTTTCTGGTGCATAATATGACCCCCGCAGACGCCTAGTTTAGGAGTTATAGCGATTTTAAAGTTTTGAATTTTCTTTTTTCCGGTGCTTAATATGACCCCCGCAGACGCCTAGTTTAGGAGTTATAGCCATTTTAAGATTTTGAATTTTTTTTTCTGGTGCATAATATGACCCCCGCAGACGCCTAGTTTAGGAGTTATAGCGATTTTAAGGTTTTGAATTTTCTTTTTTCCGGTGCATAATATGACCCCCGCAGACGCCTAGTTTAAGAGTTATAGCGATTTTAAAGTTTTGAATTTTCTTTTTTCCGGTGCTTAATATGACCCCCGCAGACGCCTAGTTTAGGAGTTATAGCCATTTTAAGATTTTGAATTTTTTTTCTGTTGCATAATATGACCCCCGCAGACGCCTAGTTTAGGAGTTATAGCGATTTTAAGATTTTGAATTTTTTTTTCTGGTGCATAATATGACCCCCGCAGACGCCTAGTTTAGGAGTTATAGCGATTTTAAAGTTTTGAATTTTCTTTTTTGCGGTGCTTAATATGACCCCCGCAGACGCCTAGTTTAGGAGTTATAGCCATTTTAAGATTTTGAATTTTTTTTTCTGGTGCATAATATGACCCCCGCAGACGCCTAGTTTAGGAGTTATAGCGATTTTAAAGTTTTGAATTTTTTTTTCTGGTGCATAATATGACCCCCGCAGACGCCTAGTTTAGGAGTTATAGCGATTTTAAAGTTTTGAATTTTCTTTTTTCCGGTGCATAATATGACCCCCGCAGACGCCTAGTTTAGGAGTTATAGCGGTTTTAAAGTTTTGAATTTTCTTTTTTCCGGTGCATAATATGACCCCCGCAGACGCCTAGTTTAGGAGTTATAGCCATTTTAAGATTTTGAATTTTTTTTTCTGGTGCATAATATGACCACCGCAGACGCCTAGTTTAGGAGTTATAGCGATTTTAAAGTTTTGAATTTTCTTTTTTTCGGTGCATAATATGACCCCCGCAGACGCCTAGTTTAGGAGTTATAGCCATTTTAAGATTTTGAATTTTTTTTTCTGGTGCATAACATAACCCCCGCAGACGCCTAGTTTAGGAGTTATAGCCATTTTAAGATTTTGAATTTTTTTTTTCTGGTGCATAATATGACCCCCGCAGACGCCTAGTTTAGGAGTTATAGCGATTTTAAAGTTTTGAATTTTCTTTTTTCCGGTGCATAATATGACCCCCGCAGACGCCTAGTTTAGGAGTTATAGCCATTTTAAGATTTTGAATTTTTTTTTCTGGTGCATAATATGACCCCCGCAGACGCCTAGTTTAGGAGTTATAGCGATTTTAAAGTTTTGAATTTTCTTTTTTTCGGTGCTTAATATGACCCCCGCAGACGCCTAGTTTAGGAGTTATAGCGGTTTTAAAGTTTTGAATTTTCTTTTTTCCGGTGCATAATATGACCCCCGCAGACGCCTAGTTTAGGAGTTATAGCCATTTTAAGATTTTGAATTTTTTTTTCTGGTGCATAATATGACCACCGCAGACGCCTAGTTTAGGAGTTATAGCGATTTTAAAGTTTTGAATTTTCTTTTTTTCGGTGCATAATATGACCCCCGCAGACGCCTAGTTTAGGAGTTATAGCCATTTTAAGATTTTGAATTTTTTTTTCTGGTGCATAACATAACCCCCGCAGACGCCTAGTTTAGGAGTTATAGCCATTTTAAGATTTTGAATTTTTTTTTTCTGGTGCATAATATGACCACCGCAGACGCCTAGTTTAGGAGTTATAGCGATTTTAAAGTTTTGAATTTTCTTTTTTCCGGTGCATAATATGACCCCCGCAGACGCCTAGTTTAGGAGTTATAGCCATTTTAAGATTTTGAATTTTTTTTTCTGGTGCATAATATGACCACCGCAGACGCCTAGTTTAGGAGTTATAGCGATTTTAAAGTTTTGAATTTTCTTTTTTTCGGTGCATAATATGACCCCCGCAGACGCCTAGTTTAGGAGTTATAGCCATTTTAAGATTTTGAATTTTTTTTTCCGGTGCATAATATGACCCCCGCAGACGCCTAGTTTAGGAGTTATAGCGATTTTAAAGTTTTGAATTTTCTTTTTTCCGGTGCATAATATGACCCCCGCAGACGCCTAGTTTAGGAGTTATAGTCATTTTAAGATTTTGAAATTTTTTTTCTGGTGCATAACATAACCCCCGCAGACGCCTAGTTTAGGAGTTATAGCGATTTTAAAGTTTTGAATTTTCTTTTTTCCGGTGCATAATATGACCCCGGCAGATGCCTAGTTTAGGAGTTATAGCGATTTTAAAGTTTTGAATATTCTTTTTTTCGGTGCTTAAAATGACCCCCGCAGACGCCTAGTTTAGGAGTTATAGCCATTTTAAGATTTTGAATTTTCTTTTTTCCGGTGCATAATATGACCCCCGCAGACGCCTAGTTTAGGAGTTATAGCGATTTTAAAGTTTTGAATTTTCTTTTTTTCGGTGCTTAATATGACCCCCGCAGACGCCTAGTTTTGGAGATATAGCCATTTTAAGATTTTGAATTTACTTTTTCCGGTGCATAATATGACCCTCGCAGACGCCTAGTTTAGGAGTTATAGCGATTTTAAAGTTTTGAATTTTCTTTTTTCCGGTGCTTAATATGACCCTCGCAGACGCCTAGTTTAGGAGTTATAGCCATTTTAAGATTTTGAATTTTTTTTTCCGGTGCATAATATGACCCCCGCAGACGCCTAGTTTAGGAGTTATAGCGATTTTAAAGTTTTGAATTTTCTTTTTTCCGGTGCATAATATGACCCCCGCAGACGCCTAGTTTAGGAGTTATAGCCATTTTAAGATTTTGAATTTTTTTTTCCGGTGCATAATATGACCCCCGCAGACGCCTAGTTTAGGAGTTATAGCGATTTTAAAGTTTTGAATTTTCTTTTTTCCGGTGCATAATATGACCCCCGCAGACGCCTAGTTTAGGAGTTATAGCCATTTTAAGATTTTGAATTTTTTTTTCTGGTGCATAACATGACCCCCGCAGACGCCTAGTTTAGGAGTTATAGCGATTTTAAAGTTTTGAATTTTCTTTTTTCCGGTGCATAATATGACCCCCGCAGACGCCTAGTTTAGGAGTTATAGCGATTTTAAAGTTTTGAATTTTCTTTTTTCCGGTGCATAATATGACCCCCGCAGATGCCTAGTTTAGGAGTTATAGCCATTTTAAGATTTTGAATTTTTTTTTCTGGTGCATAACATGACCCCCGCAGACGCCTAGTTTAGGAGTTATAGCGATTTTAAAGTTTTGAATTTTCTTTTTTCCGGTGCATAATATGACCCCCGCAGACGCTTAGTTTAGGAGTTATAGCGATTTTAAAGTTTTGAATTTTCTTTTTTTCGGTGCTTAATATGACCCCCGCAGACGCCTAGTTTAGGAGTTATAGCCATTTTAAGATTTTGAATTTTTTTTTCCGGTGCATAATATGACCCCCGCAGACGCCTAGTTTAGGAGTTATAGCGATTTTAAAGTTTTGAATTTTCTTTTTTCCGGTGCATAATATGACCCCCGCAGACGCCTAGTTTAGGAGTTATAGCCATTTTAAGATTTTGAATTTTTTTTCTGGTGCATAATATGACCCCCGCAGACGCCTAGTTTAGGAGTTATAGCGATTTTAAAGTTTTGAATTTTCTTTTTTCCGGTGCATAATATGACCCCCGCAGACGCCTAGTTTAGGAGTTATAGCGATTTTAAAGTTTTGAATTTTCTTTTTTCCGGTGCATAATATGACCCCCGCAGACGCCTAGTTTAGGAGTTATAGCCATTTTGAATTTTTTTTTCCGGTGCATAATATGACCCCCGCAGACGCCTAGTTTAGGAGTTATAGTCATTTTAAGATTTTGAAATTTTTTTTCTGGTGCATAACATAACCCCCGCAGACGCCTAGTTTAGGAGTTATAGCGATTTTAAAGTTTTGAATTTTCTTTTTTCCGGTGCATAATATGACCCCGGCAGATGCCTAGTTTAGGAGTTATAGCGATTTTAAAGTTTTGAATATTCTTTTTTTCGGTGCTTAAAATGACCCCCGCAGACGCCTAGTTTAGGAGTTATAGCCATTTTAAGATTTTGAATTTTCTTTTTTCCGGTGCTTAATATGACCCCCGCAGACGCCTAGTTTAGGAGTTATAGCGATTTTAAAGTTTTGAATTTTTCCTTTTTCCGGTGCTTAATATGACCCCCGCAGACGCCTAGTTTAGGAGTTATAGCCATTTTAAGATTTTGAATTTTTTTTTACGGTGCATAATATGACCCCCGCAGACGCCTAGTTTAGGAGTTATAGCGATTTTAAAGTTTTGAATTTTCTTTTTTCCGGTGCATAATATGACCCCCGCAGACGCCTAGTTTAGGAGTTATAGCGATTTTAAAGTTTTGAATTTTCTTTTTTCCGGTGCTTAATATGACCCCCGCAGACGCCTAGTTTAGGAGTTATAGCGATTTTAAAGTTTTGAATTTTCTTTTTTTCGGTGCTTAATATGACCCCCGCAGACGCCTAGTTTAGGAGTCATAGCCATTTTAAGATTTTGAATTTTTTTTTCCGGTGCATAATATGACCCCCGCAGACGCCTAGTTTAGGAGTTATAGCGGTTTTAAAGTTTTGCATTTTCTTTTTTTCGGTGCTTAATATGACCCCCGCTGACGCCTAGTTTAGGAGTTATAGCGATTTTAAAGTTTTGAATTTTCTTTTTTCCGGTGCTTAATATGACCCCCGCAGACGCCTAGTTTAGGAGTTATAGCCATTTTAAGATTTTGAATTTTTTTTTCCGGTGCATAATATGACCTCCGCAGACGCGTAGTTTAGGAGTTATAGCGGTTTTAAAGTTTTGAATTTTCTTTTTTCCGGTGCTTAATATGACCCCCGCAGACGCCTAGTTTAGGAGTTATAGCGATTTTAAAGTTTTGAATTTTCTTTTTTTCGGTGCTTAATATGACCCCCGCAGACGCGTAGTTTAGGAGTTATAGCCATTTTAAGATTTTGAATTTTTTTTTCCGGTGCATAATATGACCCCCGCAGACGCCTAGTTTAGGAGTTATAGCGGTTTTAAAGTTTTGAATTTTCTTTTTTCCGGTGCTTAATATGACCCCCGCAGACGCCTAGTTTAGGAGTTATAGCCATTTTAAGATTTTGAATTTTTTTTTCCGGTGCATAATATGACCCCCGCAGACGCCAAGTTTAGGAGTTATAGCGATTTTAAAGTTTTGAATTTTCTTTTTTCCGGTGCTTAATATGACCCCCGCAGACGCCTAGTTTAGGAGTTATAGCGATTTTAAAGTTTTGAATTTTTCCTTTTTCCGGTGCTTAATATGACCCCCGCAGACGCCTAGTTTAGGAGTTATAGCGATTTTAAAGTTTTGAATTTTCTTTTTTCCGGTGCTTAATATGACCCCCGCAGACGCCTAGTTTAGGAGTTATAGCGATTTTAAAGTTTTGAATTTTTCCTTTTTCCGGTGCTTAATATGACCCCCGCAGACGCCTAGTTTAGGAGTTATAGCCATTTTAAGATTTTGAATTTTTTTTTACGGTGCATAATATGACCCCCGCAGACGCCTAGTTTAGGAGTTATAGCGATTTTAAAGTTTTGAATTTTCTTTTTTCCGGTGCATAATATGACCCCCGCAGACGCCTAGTTTAGGAGTTATAGCGATTTTAAAGTTTTGAATTTTCTTTTTTCCGGTGCTTAATATGACCCCCGCAGACGCCTAGTTTAGGAGTTATAGCGATTTTAAAGTTTTGAATTTTCTTTTTTTCGGTGCTTAATATGACCCCCGCAGACGCCTAGTTTAGGAGTCATAGCCATTTTAAGATTTTGAATTTTTTTTTCCGGTGCATAATATGACCCCCGCAGACGCCTAGTTTAGGAGTTATAGCGGTTTTAAAGTTTTGCATTTTCTTTTTTTCGGTGCTTAATATGACCCCCGCTGACGCCTAGTTTAGGAGTTATAGCGATTTTAAAGTTTTGAATTTTCTTTTTTCCGGTGCTTAATATGACCCCCGCAGACGCCTAGTTTAGGAGTTATAGCCATTTTAAGATTTTGAATTTTTTTTTCCGGTGCATAATATGACCTCCGCAGACGCGTAGTTTAGGAGTTATAGCGGTTTTAAAGTTTTGAATTTTCTTTTTTCCGGTGCTTAATATGACCCCCGCAGACGCCTAGTTTAGGAGTTATAGCGATTTTAAAGTTTTGAATTTTCTTTTTTTCGGTGCTTAATATGACCCCCGCAGACGCGTAGTTTAGGAGTTATAGCCATTTTAAGATTTTGAATTTTTTTTTCCGGTGCATAATATGACCCCCGCAGACGCCTAGTTTAGGAGTTATAGCGGTTTTAAAGTTTTGAATTTTCTTTTTTCCGGTGCTTAATATGACCCCCGCAGACGCCTAGTTTAGGAGTTATAGCCATTTTAAGATTTTGAATTTTTTTTTCCGGTGCATAATATGACCCCCGCAGACGCCAAGTTTAGGAGTTATAGCGATTTTAAAGTTTTGAATTTTCTTTTTTCCGGTGCTTAATATGACCCCCGCAGACGCCTAGTTTAGGAGTTATAGCCATTTTAAGATTTTGAATTTTTTTTTCCGGTGCATAATATGACCCCCGCAGACGCCTAGTTTAGGAGTTATAGCGGTTTTAAAGTTTTGAATTTTCTTTTTTCCGGTGCTTAATATGACCCCCGCAGACGCCTAGTTTAGGAGTTATAGCCATTTTAAGATTTTGAATTTTTTTTTCCGCTGCATAATATGACCCCCGCAGACGCCTAGTTTAGGAGTTATAGCGATGTTAAAGTTTTGAATTTTATTTTTTCCGGTGCTTAATATGACCCCCGCAGACGCCTAGTTTAGGAGTTATAGCCATTTTAAGATTTTGAATTTTTTTTTCTGGTGCATAATATGACCCCCGCAGACGCCTAGTTTAGGAGTTATAGCGATTTTAAAGTTTTGAATTTTCTTTTTTTCGGTGCTTAATATGACCCCCGCAGACGCCTAGTTTAGGAGTTATAGCGGTTTTAAAGTTTTGAATTTCCTTTTTTCCGGTGCTTAATATGACCCCCGCAGACGCCTAGTTTAGGAGTTATAGCGGTTTTAAAGTTTTGAATTTTCTTTTTTCCGGTGCATAATATGACCCCCGCAGACGCCTAGTTTAGGAGTTATAGCCATTTTAAGATTTTGAATTTTTTTTTCTGGTGCATAATATGACCCCCGCAGACGCCTAGTTTAGGAGTTATAGCGATTTTAAAGTTTTGAATTTTCTTTTTTCCGGTGCATAATATGACCCCCGCAGACGCCTAGTTTAGGAGTTATAGCGATTTTAAAGTTTTGAATTTTCTTTTTTTCGGTGCTTAATATGACCCCCGCAGACGCCTAGTTTAGGAGTTATAGCGATGTTAAAGTTTTGAATTTTATTTTTTCCGGTGCTTAATATGACCCCCGCAGACGCCTAGTTTAGGAGTTATAGCCATTTTAAGATTTAGAATTTTTTTTTCTGGTGCATAATATGACCCCCGCAGACGCCTAGTTTAGGAGTTATAGCGATTTTAAAGTTTTGAATTTTCTTTTTTCCGGTGCATAATATGACCCCCGCAGACGCCTAGTTTAGGAGTTATAGCGATTTTAAAGTTTTGTATTTTCTTTTTTTCGGTGCTTAATATGACCCCCGCAGACGCCTAGTTTAGGAGTTATAGCGATTTTAAAGTTTTGAATTTTATTTTTTCCGGTGCATAATATGACCCCCGTAGACGCCTAGTTTAGGAGTTATAGCGATTTTAAAGTTTTGAATTTTCTTTTTTTCATTGCTTAATATGACCCCCGCAGACGCCTAGTTTAGGAGTTATAGCGGTTGTAAAGTTTTGAATTTCCTTTTTTCCGGTGCTTAATATGACCCCCGCAGACGCCTAGTTTAGGAGTTATAGCGGTTTTAAAGTTTTGAATGTCCTTTTTTCCGGTGCTTAATATGACCCCCGCAGACGCCTAGTTTAGGAGTTATAGCGGTTTTAAAGTTTTGAATTTTCTTTTTTCTGGTGCATAATATGACCCCCGCAGACGCCTAGTTTAGGAGTTATAGCGATTTTAAAGTTTTGAATTTTCTTTTTTTCGGTGCTTAATATGACCCCCGCAGACGCCTAGATTAGGAGTTATAGCGGTTTTAAAGTTTTGTATTTTCTTTTTTCCGGTGCATAATATGACCCCCGCAGACGCCTAGTTTAGGAGTTATAGCCATTTTAAGATTTTGAATTTTTTTTTCTGGTGCATAATATGACCCCCGCAGACGCCTAGTTTAGGAGTTATAGCGATTTTAAAGTTTTGAATTTTCTTTTTTCCGGTGCTTAATATGACCCCCGCAGACGCCTAGTTTAGGAGTTATAGCCATTTTAAGATTTTGAATTTTTTTTTCTGGTGCATAATATGACCCCCGCAGACGCCTAGTTTAGGAGTTATAGCGATTTTAAAGTTTTGAATTTTATTTTTTCCGGTGCATAATATGACCCCCGCAGACGCCTAGTTTAGGAGTTATAGCGATTTTAAAGTTTTGAATTTTCTTTTTTTCGGTGCTTAATATGACCCCCGCAGACGCCTAGTTTAGGAGTTATAGCCATTTTGATTTTTTTTTCTGGCGCATAATATGACCCCCGCAGACGCCTAGTTTAGGAGTTACAGCGATTTTAAAGTTTTGAATTTTCTTTTTTTCGGTGCTTAATATGACCCCCGCAGACGCCTAGTTTAGGAGTTATAGCGATTTTAAAGTTTTGAATTTCCTTTTTTCCGGTGCTTAATATGACCCCCGCAGACGCCTAGTTTAGGAGTTATAGCGGTTTTAAAGTTTTGAATTTCCTTTTTTCCGGTGCTTAATATGACCCCCGCAGACGCCTAGTTTAGGAGTTATAGCGGTTTTAAAGTTTTGAATTTTCGTTTTTTCGGTGCTTAATATGACCCCCGCAGACGCCTAGTTTAGGAGTTATAGCGGTTTTAAAGTTTTGAATTTTCTTTTTTCCGGTGCTTAACATGACTCCCGCAGACGCCTAGTTTTGGAGTTATAGCGGTTTTAAAGTTTTGAATTTTCTTTTTTCCGGTGCATAATATGACCCCCTCTGACGCCTAGTTTAGGAGCTATAGCGATTTTAAAGTTTTGAATTTTCTTTTTTTCGGTGCTTAATATGACCCCCGCAGACGCCTAGTTTAGGAGTTATAGCGATTTTAAAGTTTTGAATTTTCTTTTTTCCGGTGCTTAATATGACCCCCGCAGACGCCTAGTTTAGGAGTTATAGCGATTTTAAAGTTTTGAATTTTCTTTTTTTCGGGGCTTAATATGACCCCCGCAGACGCCTAGTTTAGGAGTTATAGCGATTTTAAAGTTTTGAATTTTCTTTTTTCCGGTGCTCAATATGACCCCCGCAGACGCCTAGTTTAGGAGTTATAGCGATTTTAAAGTTTTGAATTTTCTTTTTTCCGGTGCTTAATATGACCCCCGCAGACGCCTAGTTTAGGAGTTATAGCCATTTTAAGATTTTGAATTTTTTTTTCTGGTGCATAATATGACTCCCGCAGACGCCTAGTTTAGGAGTTATAGCGATTTTAAAGTTTTGAATTTTCTTTTTTCCGGTGTTTAATATGACCCCAGCAGACGCCTAGTTTAGGAGTTATGGCGATTTTAAAGTTTTGAATTTTCTTTTTTTCGGTGCTTAATATGACCCCCGCAGACGCCTAGTTTAGGAGTTATAGCCATTTTAAGATTTTGAATTTTTTTTTCCGGTGTATAATATGACCCCCGCAGACGCCTAGTTTAGGAGTTATAGCGATTTTAAAGTTTTGAATTTTCTTTTTTCCGGTGCTTAATATGACCCCCGCAGACGCCTAGTTTAGGAGTTATAGCCATTTTAAGATTTTGAATTTTTTTTTCTGGTGCATAATATGACTCCCGCAGACGCCTAGTTTAGGAGTTATAGCGATTTTAAAGTTTTGAATTTTCTTTTTTCCGGTGCTTAATATGACCCCAGCAGACGCCTAGTTTAGGAGTTATGGCGATTTTAAAGTTTTGAATTTTCTTTTTTTCGGTGCTTAATATGACCCCCGCAGACGCCTAGTTTAGGAGTTATAGCCATTTTAAGATTTTGAATTTTTTTTTCCGGTGTATAATATGACCCCCGCAGACGCCTAGTTTAGGAGTTATAGCGGTTTTAAAGTTTTGAATTTTCTTTTTTCCGGTGCTTAATATGACCCCCGCAGACGCCTAGTTTAGGAGTTATAGCCATTTTAAGATTTTGAATTTTTTTTTCCGGTGCATAATATGACCCCCGCAGACGCCTAGTTTAGGAGTTATAGCGATTTTAAAGTTTTGAATTTTCTTTTTTCCGGTGCATAATATGACCCCCGCAGACGCCTAGTTTAGGAGTTCTAGCGGTTTTAAAGTTTTGAATTTTCTTTTTTCCGGTGCATAATATGACCCCCGCAGACGCCTAGTTTAGGAGTTATAGCCATTTTAAGATTTTGAATTTTTTTTTCTGGTGCATAATATGACCCCCGCAGACGCCTAGTTTAGGAGTTATAGCGATTTTAAAGTTTTGAATTTTCTTTTTTCCGGTGCTTAATATGACCCCCGCAGACGCCTAGTTTAGGAGTTATAGCCATTTTAAGATTTTGAATTTTTTTTTCTGGTGCATAATATGACCCCCGCAGACGCCTAGTTTAGGAGTTATAGCGATTTTAAGGTTTTGAATTTTCTTTTTTCCGGTGCATAATATGACCCCCGCAGACGCCTAGTTTAAGAGTTATAGCGATTTTAAAGTTTTGAATTTTCTTTTTTCCGGTGCTTAATATGACCCCCGCAGACGCCTAGTTTAGGAGTTATAGCCATTTTAAGATTTTGAATTTTTTTTCTGTTGCATAATATGACCCCCGCAGACGCCTAGTTTAGGAGTTATAGCGATTTTAAGATTTTGAATTTTTTTTTCTGGTGCATAATATGACCCCCGCAGACGCCTAGTTTAGGAGTTATAGCGATTTTAAAGTTTTGAATTTTCTTTTTTGCGGTGCTTAATATGACCCCCGCAGACGCCTAGTTTAGGAGTTATAGCCATTTTAAGATTTTGAATTTTTTTTTCTGGTGCATAATATGACCCCCGCAGACGCCTAGTTTAGGAGTTATAGAGATTTTAAAGTTTTGAATTTTTTTTTCTGGTGCATAATATGACCCCCGCAGACGCCTAGTTTAGGAGTTATAGCGATTTTAAAGTTTTGAATTTTCTTTTTTCCGGTGCATAATATGACCCCCGCAGACGCCTAGTTCAGGAGTTATAGCGGTTTTAAAGTTTTGAATTTTCTTTTTTCCGGTGCATAATATGACCCCCGCAGACGCCTAGTTTAGGAGTTATAGCCATTTTAAGATTTTGAATTTTTTTTTCCGGTGCATAATATGACCCCCGCAGACGCCTAGTTTAGGAGTTATAGCGATTTTAAAGTTTTGAATTTTCTTTTTTCCGGTGCATAATATGACCCCCGCAGACGCCTAGTTTAGGAGTTATAGCCATTTTAAGATTTTGAATTTTTTTTTCCGGTGCATAATATGACCCCCGCAGACGCCTAGTTCAGGAGTTATAGCGGTTTTAAAGTTTTGAATTTTCTTTTTTCCGGTGCATAATATGACCCCCGCAGACGCCTAGTTTATTAGTTATAGCCATTTTAAGATTTTGAATTTTTTTTTCCGGTGCATAATATGACCCCCGCAGACGCCTAGTTTAGGAGTTATAGCGATTTTAAAGTTTTGAATTTTCTTTTTTCCGGTGCATAATATGACCCCCGCAGACGCCTAGTTTAGGAGTTATAGCCATTTAAGATTTTGAATTTTTTTTTCCGGTGCATAATATGACCCCCGCAGACTCCTAGTTTAGGAGTTATAGCGGTTTTAAAGTTTTGAATTTTCGTTTTTCCGGTGCACAATATGACCCCCGCAGACGCCTAGTTTAGGAGTTATAGCCATTTTAAGATTTTGAATTTTTTTTTTCTGGTGCATAATATGACCCCCGCAGACGCCTAGTTTAGGAGTTATAGCGATTTTAAAGTTTTGAATTTTCTTTTTTCCGGTGCTTAATATGACCCCCGCAGACGCCTAGTTTAGGAGTTATAGCCATTTTAAGATTTTGAATTTTTTTTTCTGGTGCATAATATGACTCCCGCAGACGCCTAGTTTAGGAGTTATAGCGATTTTAAAGTTTTGAATTTTCTTTTTTCCGGTGCTTAATATGACCCCCGCAGACGCCTAGTTTAGGAGTTATAGCGATTTTAAAGTTTTGAATTTTCTTTTTTTCGGTGCTTAATATGACCCCCGCAGACGCCTAGTTTAGGAGTTATAGCCATTTTAAGATTTTGAATTTTTTTTTCCGGTGCATAATATGACCCCCGCAGACGCCTAGTTTAGGAGTTATAGCGGTTTTAAAGTTTTGAATTTTCTTTTTTCCGGTGCTTAATATGACCCCCGCAGACGCCTAGTTTAGGAGTTATAGCCATTTTAAGATTTTGAATTTTTTTTTCCGGTGCATAATATGACCCCCGCAGACGCCTAGTTTAGGAGTTATAGCGATTTTAAAGTTTTGAATTTTCTTTTTTCCGGTGCATAATATGACCCCCGCAGACGCCTAGTTTAGGAGTTATAGCCATTTTAAGATTTTGAATTTTTTTTTCTGGTGCATAATATGACCCCCGCAGACGCCTAGTTTAGGAGTTATAGCGATTTTAAAGTTTTGAATTTTCTTTTTTCCGGTGCTTAATATGACCCCCGCAGACGCCTAGTTTAGGAGTTATAGCGATTTTAAAGTTTTGAATTTTCTTTTTTCGGTGCTTAATATGACCCCCGCAGACGCCTAGTTTAGGAGTTATAGCCATTTTAAGATTTTGAATTTTTTTTTCTGGTGCATAATATGACCCCCGCAGACTCCTAGTTTAGGAGTTATAGCGGTTTTAAAGTTTTGAATTTTCTTTTTCCGGTGCATAATATGACCCCCGCAGACGCCTAGTTTAGGAGTTATAGCGATTTTAAGATTTTGAATTTTTTTTTCCGGTGCATAATATGACCCCCGCAGACGCCTAGTTTAGGAGTTATAGCGATTTTAAAGTTTTGAATTTTCTTTTTTCCGGTGCTTAATATGACCCCCGCAGACGCCTAGTTTAGGAGTTATAGCCATTTTAAGATTTTGAATTTTTTTTTCTGGTGCATAATATGACCCCCGCAGACGCCTAGTTTAGGAGTTATAGCGATGTTAAAGTTTTGAATTTTCTTTTTTCCGGTGCATAATATGACCCCCGCAGACGCCTAGTTTAGGAGTTATAGCGATTTTAAAGTTTTGAATTTTCTTTTTTTCGGTGCTTAATATGACCCCCGCAGACGCCTAGTTTAGGAGTTATAGCCATTTTAAGATTTTGAATTTTTTTTTCTGGGGCATAATATGACCCCCGCAGACGCCTAGTTTAGGAATTATAGCGGTTTTAAAGTTTTGAATTTTCTTTTTCCGGTGCATAATATGACCCCCGCAGACGCCTAGTTTAGGAGTTATAGCGATTTTAAAGTTTTGAATTTTCTTTTTTTCGGTGCTTAATATGACCCCCGCAGACGCCTAGTTTAGGAGTTATAGCCATTTTAAGATTTTGAATTTTTTTTTCCGGTGCATAATATGACCCCCGCAGACGCCTAGTTTAGGAGTTATAGCCATTTTAAGATTTTGAATTTTTTTTTCTGGTGCATAATATGACCCCCGCAGACGCCTAGTTTAGGAGTTATAGCGATTTTAAAGTTTTGAATTTTCTTTTTTCCGGTGCTTAATATGACCCCCGCAGACGCCTAGTTTAGGAGTTATAGCCATTTTAAGATTTTGAATTTTTTTTTCTGGTGCATAATATGACCCCCGCAGACGCCTAGTTTAGGAGTTATAGCGATTTTAAAGTTTTGAATTTTTTTTTCCGGTGCATAATATGACCCCCGCAGACGCCTAGTTTAGGAGTTATACCGATTTTAAGGTTTTGAATTTTCTTTTTTCCGGTGCATAATATGACCCCCGCAGACGCCTAGTTTAGGAGTTATAGCGATTTTAAAGTTTTGAATTTTCTTTTTTCCGGTGCATAATATGACCCCCGCAGACGCCTAGTTTAGGAGTTATAGCCATTTTAAGATTTTGAATTTTTTTTTCTGGTGCATAATATGACCCCCGCAGACGCCTAGTTTAGGAGTTATAGCGATTTTAAAGTTTTGAATTTTCTTTTTTCCGGTGCTTAATATGACCCCCGCAGACGCCTAGTTTAGAAGTTATAGCCATTTTAAGATTTTGAATTTTTTTTCTGGTGCATAATATGACCCCCGCAGACGTCTAGTTTAGGAGTTATAGCGATTTTAAAGTTTTGAATTTTTTTTTCCGGTGCATAATATGACCCCCGCAGACGCCTAGTTTAGGAGTTATAGCGATTTTAGAGTTTTGAATTTTCTTTTTTCCGGTGCATAATATGACCCCCGCAGACCCCTAGTTTAGGAGTTATAGCGATTTTAAAGTTTTGAATTTTCTTTTTTCCGGTGCTTAATATGACCCCCGCAGACGCCTAGTTTAGGAGTTAGAGCGATTTTAAAGTTTTGAATTTTTTTTTCTGGTGCATAATATGACCCCCGCAGACGCCTAGTTTAGGAGTTATAGCCATTTTAACATTTTGAATTTTTTTTTCCGGTGCATAATATGACCCCCGCAGACGCCTAGTTTAGGAGTTATAGCGATTTTAAAGTTTTGAATTTTCTTTTTTCCGGTGCATAATATGACCCCCGCAGACGCCTAGTTTAGGAGTTATAGCTGTTTTAAAGTTTTGAATTTTCTTTTTTCCGGTGCATAATATGACCCCCGCAGACGCCTAGTTTAGGAGTTATAGCCATTTTAAGATTTTGAATTTTTTTTTCTGGTGCATAATATGACCCCCGCAGACGCCTAGTTTAGGAGTTATAGCGATTTTAAAGTTTTGAATTTTTTTTTCCGGTGCATAATATGACCCCCGCAGACGCCTAGTTTAGGAGTTATACCGATTTTAAGGTTTTGAATTTTCTTTTTTCCGGTGCATAATATGACCCCCGCAGACGCCTAGTTTAGGAGTTATAGCGATTTTAAAGTTTTGAATTTTCTTTTTTCCGGTGCTTAATATGACCGACGCAGACGCCTAGTTTAGAAGTTATAGCGATTTTAAAGTTTTGAATTTTCTTTTTTCCGGTGCATAATATGACCCCCGCAGACGCCTAGTTTAGGAGTTATAGCGATTTTAAAGTTTTGAATTTTTTTTCCGGTGCATAATATGACCCCCGCAGACGCCTAGTTTAGGAGTTATAGCGATTTTAAAGTTTTGAATTTTCTTTTTTCCGGTGCTTAATATGACCCCCGCAGACGCCTAGTTTAGGAGTTATAGCCATTTTAAGATTTTGAATTTTTTTTTCCGGTGCATAATATGACCCCCGCAGACGCCTAGTTTAGGAGTTATAGCGGTTTTAAAGTTTTGAATTTTCTTTTTTCCGGTGCTTAATAAGACCCCCGCAGACGCCTAGCTTAGGAGTTATAGCCATTTTAAGATTTTGAATTTTTTTTTCCGGTGCATAATATGACCCCCGCAGACGCCTAGTTTAGGAGTTATAGCGATTTTAAAGTTTTGAATTTTCTTTTTTCCGGTGCATAATATGACCCCCGCAGACGCCTAGTTTAGGAGTTATAGCCATTTAAGATTTTGAATTTTTTTTTCCGGTGCATAATATGACCCCCGCAGACGCCTAGTTTAGGAGTTATAGCCATTTAAGATTTTGAATTTTTTTTTCCGGTGCATAATATGACCCCCGCAGACGCCTAGTTTAGGAGTTATAGCGGTTTTAAAGTTTTGAATTTTCTTTTTTCCAGTGCTTAATATGACCCCCGCAGACGCCTAGTTTAGGAGTTATAGCGATTTTAAAGTTTTGAATTTTCTTTTTTCCGGTGCACAATATGACCCCCGCAGACGCCTAGTTTAGGAGTTATAGCCATTTTAAGATTTTGAATTTTTTTTTTCTGGTGCATAATATGACCCCCGCAGACGCCTAGTTTAGGAGTTATAGCGATTTTAAAGTTTTGAATTTTCTTTTTTCCGGTGCTTAATATGACCCCCGCAGACGCCTAGTTTAGGAGTTATAGCCATTTTAAGATTTTGAATTTTTTTTTCTGGTGCATAATATGACTCCCGCAGACGCCTAGTTTAGGAGTTATAGCGATTTTAAAGTTTTGAATTTTCTTTTTTCCGGTGCTTAATATGACCCCCGCAGACGCCTAGTTTAGGAGTTATAGCGATTTTAAAGTTTTGAATTTTCTTTTTTTCGGTGCTTAATATGACCCCCGCAGACGCCTAGTTTAGGAGTTATAGCCATTTTAAGATTTTGAATTTTTTTTTCCGGTGCATAATATGACCCCCGCAGACGCCTAGTTTAGGAGTTATAGCGGTTTTAAAGTTTTGAATTTTCTTTTTTCCGGTGCTTAATATGACCCCCGCAGACGCCTAGTTTAGGAGTTATAGCCATTTTAAGATTTTGAATTTTTTTTTCCGGTGCATAATATGACCCCCGCAGACGCCTAGTTTAGGAGTTATAGCGATTTTAAAGTTTTGAATTTTCTTTTTTCCGGTGCATAATATGAACCCCGCAGACGCCTAGTTTAGGAGTTATAGCCATTTTAAGATTTTGAATTTTTTTTTCCGGTGCATAATATGACCCCCGCAGACGCCTAGTTTAGGAGTTATAGCCATTTTAAGATTTTGAATTTTTTTTTCTGGTGCATAATATGACCCCCGCAGACGCCTAGTTTAGGAGTTATAGTGGTTTTAAAGTTTTGAATTTTCTTTTTTTCGGTGCTTAATATGACCCCCGCAGACGCCTAGTTTAGGAGTTATAGCCATTTTAAGATTTTGAATTTTTTTTTCCGGTGCATAATATGACCCCCGCAGACGCCTAGTTTAGGAGTTATAGCGATTTTAAAGTTTTGAATTTTCTTTTTTCCGGTGCATAATATGACCCCCGCAGACGCCTAGTTTAGGAGTTATAGCGGTTTTAAAGTTTTGAATTTTCTTTTTCCGGTGCATAATATGACCCCCGCAGACGCCTAGTTTAGGAGTTATAGCGATTTTAAAGCTTTGAATTTTCTTTTTTTCGGTGCTTAATATGACCCCCGCAGACGCCTAGTTTAGGAGTTATAGCCATTTTAAGATTTTGAATTTTTTTTTCCGGTGCATAATATGACCCCCGCAGACGCCTAGTTTAGGAGTTATAGCCATTTTAAGATTTTGAATTTTTTTTTCTGGTGCATAATATGACCCCCGCAGACGCCTAGTTTAGGAGTTATAGTGGTTTTAAAGTTTTGAATTTTCTTTTTTCCGGTGCTTAATATGACCCCCGCAGACGCCTAGTTTAGGAGTTATAGCGATTTTAAAGTTTTGAATTTTCTTTTTTCCGGTGCATAATATGACCCCCGCAGACGCCTAGTTTAGGAGTTATAGCGGTTTTAAAATTTTGAATTTTCTTTTTTCCGGTGCTTAATATGACCCCCGCAGACGCCTAGTTTAGGAGTTATAGCCATTTTAAGATTTTGAATTTTTTTTTCCGGTGCATAATATGACCCCCGCAGACGCCTAGTTTAGGAGTTATAGCCATTTTAAGATTTTGAATTTTTTTTCCGGTGCATAATATGACCCCCGCAGACGCCTAGTTTAGGAGTTATAGCGATTTTAAAGTTTTGAATTTTCTTTTTTCCGGTGCATAATATGACCCCCGCAGACGCCTAGTTTAGGAGTTATAGCGGTTTTAAAGTTTTGAATTTTCTTTTTCCGGTGCATAATATGACCCCCGCAGACGCCTAGTTTAGGAGTTATAGCCATTTTAAGATTTTGAATTTTTTTTTCCGGTGCATAATATGACCCCCGCAGACGCCTAGTTTAGGAGTTATAGCGGTTTTAAAGTTTTGAATTTTCTTTTTCCGGTGCATAATATGACCCCCGCAGACGCCTAGTTTAGGAGTTATAGCCATTTTAAGATTTTGAATTTTTTTTTCTGGTGCATAATATGACCCCCGCAGACGCCTAGTTTAGGAGTTATAGTGGTTTTAAAGTTTTGAATTTTCTTTTTTCCGGTGCTTAATATGACCCCCGCAGACGCCTAGTTTAGGAGTTATAGCGATTTTAAAGTTTTGAATTTTCTTTTTTCCGGTGCATAATATGACCCCCGCAGACGCCTAGTTTAGGAGTTATAGCCATTTTAAGATTTTGAATTTTTTTTTCCGGTGCATAATATGACCCCCGCAGACGCCTAGTTTAGGAGTTATAGCCATTTTAAGATTTTGAATTTTTTTTTCCGGTGCATAATATGACCCCCGCAGACGCCTAGTTTAGGAGTTATAGTGGTTTTAAAGTTTTGAATTTTCTTTTTCCGGTGCATAATATGACCCCCGCAGACGCCTAGTTTAGGAGTTATAGCGATTTTAAAGTTTTGAATTTTCTTTTTTTCGGTGCTTAATATGACCCACGCAGACGCCTAGTTTAGGAGTTATAGCCATTTTAAGATTTTGAATTTTTTTTTCCGGTGCATAATATGACCCCCGCAGACGCCTAGTTTAGGAGTTATAGTGGTTTTAAAGTTTTGAATTTTCTTTTTCCGGTGCATAATATGACCCCCGCAGACGCCTAGTTTAGGAGTTATAGCGGTTTTAAAGTTTTGAATTTTCTTTTTTCCGGTGCATAATATGACCCCCGCAGACGCCTAGTTTAGGAGTTATAGCGATTTTAAAGTTTTGAATTTTCTTTTTTCCGGTGCTTAATATGACCCCCGCAGACGCCTAGTTTAGGAGTTATAGCCATTTTAAGATTTTGAATTTTTTTTTCCGGTGCATAATATGACCCCAGCAGACGCCTAGTTTAGGAGTTATAGTGGTTTTAAAGTTTTGAATTTTCTTTTTTCCGGTGCATAATATGACCCCCGCAGACGCCTAGTTTAGGAGTTATAGCCATTTTAAGATTTTGAATTTTTTTTTCTGGTGCATAATATGACCCCCGCAGACGCCTAGTTTAGGAGTTATAGTGGTTTTAAAGTTTTGAATTTTCTTTTTTCCGGTGCTTAATATGACCCCCGCAGACGCCTAGTTTAGGAGTTATAGCGATTTTAAAGTTTTGAATTTTCTTTTTTCCGGTGCATAATATGACCCCCGCAGACGCCTAGTTTAGGAGTTATAGCGGTTTTAAAATTTTGAATTTTCTTTTTTCCGGTGCTTAATATGACCCCCGCAGACGCCTAGTTTAGGAGTTATAGCCATTTTAAGATTTTGAATTTTTTTTTCCGGTGCATAATATGACCCCCGCAGACGCCTAGTTTAGGTGTTATAGCGATTTTAAAGTTTTGAATTTTCTTTTTTCCGGTGCTTAATATGACCCCCGCAGACGCCTAGTTTAGGAGTTATAGCCATTTTTAGATTTTGAATCTTTTTTTCTGGTGCATAATATGACCCCCGCAGACGCCTAGTTTAGGAGTTATAGCGATGTTAAAGTTTTGAATTTTCTTTTTTCCGGTGCATAATATGACCCCCGCAGACGCCTAGTTTAGGAGTTATAGCGATTTTAAAGTTTTGAATTTTCTTTTTTTCGGTGCTTAATATGACCCCCGCAGACGCCTAGTTTAGGAGTTATAGCCATTTTAAGATTTTGAATTTTTTTTTCCGGTGCATAATATGACCCCCGCAGACGCCTAGTTTAGGAGTTATAGTGGTTTTAAAGTTTTGAATTTTCTTTTTTCCGGTGCTTAATATGACCCCCGCAGACGCCTAGTTTAGGAGTTATAGCGATTTTAAAGTTTTGAATTTTCTTTTTTCCGGGGCATAATATGACCCCCGCAGACGCCTAGTTTAGGAGTTATAGCGGTTTTAAAGTTTTGAATTTTCTTTTTCCGGTGCATAATATGACCCCCGCAGACGCCTAGTTTAGGAGTTATAGCGATTTTAAAGTTTTGAATTTTCTTTTTTTCGGTGCTTAATATGACCCCCGCAGACGCCTAGTTTAGGAGTTATAGCCATTTTAAGATTTTGAATTTTTTTTTCCGTTGCATAATATGACCCCCGCAGACGCCTAGTTTAGGAGTTATAGCGGTTTTAAAGTTTTGAATTTTCTTTTTTCCGGTGCTTAATATGACCCCCGCAGACGCCTAGTTTAGGAGTTATAGCCATTTTAAGATTTTGAATTTTTTTTTTCTGGTGCATAATATGACCCCCGCAGACGCCTAGTTTAGGAGTTATAGCGATTTTAAAGTTTTGAATTTTCTTTTTTCCGGTGCATAATATGACCCCCGCAGACGCCTAGTTTAGGAGTTATAGCGATTTTAAAGTTTTGAATTTTCTTTTTTTCGGTGCTTAATATGACCTCCGCAGACGCCTAGTTTAGGAGTTATAGCCATTTTAAGATTTTGAATTTTTTTTTCCGGTGCATAATATGACCCCCGCAGACGCCTAGTTTAGGAGTTATAGCGGTTTTAAAGTTTTGAATTTTCTTTTTTCCGGTGCTTAATTTGACCCCCGCAGACTCCTAGTTTAGGAGTTATAGCCATTTTAAGATTTTGAATTTTTTTTTCCGGTGCATAATATGACCCCCGCAGACGCCTAGTTTAGGAGTTATAGTGGTTTTAAAGTTTTGAATTTTCTTTTTCCGGTGCATAATATGACCCCCGCAGACGCCTAGTTTAGGAGTTATAGCGTTTTTAAAGTTTTGAATTTTCTTTTTTCCGGTGCATAATATGACCCCCGCAGACGCCTAGTTTAGGAGTTATAGCGATTTTAAAGTTTTGAATTTTCTTTTTTCCGGTGCATAATATGACCCCCGCAGACGCCTAGTTTAGGAGTTATAGTGGTTTTAAAGTTTTGAATTTTCTTTTTTCCGGTGCTTAATTTGACCCCCGCAGACGCCTAGTTTAGGAGTTATAGCCATTTTAAGATTTTGAATTTTTTTTTCCGGTGCATAATATGACCCCCGCAGACGCCTAGTTTAGGAGTTATAGCGATTTTAAAGTTTTGAATTTTCTTTTTTCCGGTGCTTAATTTGACCCCCGCAGACGCCTAGTTTAGGAGTTATAGCCATTTTAAGATTTTGAATTTTTTTTTCTGGTGCATAATATGACCCCCGCAGACGCCTAGTTTAGGAGTTATAGCGATTTTAAAGTTTTGAATTTTCTTTTTCCGGTGCATAATATGACCCCCGCAGACGCCTAGTTTAGGAGTTATAGCGATTTTAAAGTTTTGAATTTTCTTTTTTTCGGTGCTTAATATGACCTCCGCAGACGCCTAGTTTAGGAGTTATAGCCATTTTAAGATTTTGAATTTTTTTTTCCGGTGCATAATATGACCCCCGCAGACGCCTAGTTTAGGAGTTATAGCGATTTTAAAGTTTTGAATTTTCTTTTTTTCGGTGCTTAATATGACCCCCGCAGACGCCTAGTTTAGGAGTTATAGCCATTTTAAGATTTTGAATTTTTTTTTCCGGTGCATAATATGACCCCCGCAGATGCCTAGTTTAGGAGTTATAGTGGTTTTAAAGTTTTGAATTTTCTTTTTCCGGTGCATAATATGACCCCCGCAGACGCCTAGTTTAGGAGTTATAGCGGTTTTAAAGTTTTGAATTTTCTTTTTTCCGGTGCATAATATGACCCCCGCAGACGCCTAGTTTAGGAGTTATAGCGATTTTAAAGTTTTGAATTTTCTTTTTGCCGGTGCTTAATATGACCCCCACAGACGCCTAGTTTAGGAGTTATAGCCATTTTAAGATTTTGAATTTTTTTTTCCGGTGCATAATATGACCCCCGCAGACGCCTAGTTTAGGAGTTATAGTGGTTTTAAAGTTTTGAATTTTCTTTTTTCCGGTGCTTAATATGACCCCCGCAGACGCCTAGTTTAGGAGTTATAGCGATTTTAAAGTTTTGAATTTTCTTTTTTCCGGTGCATAATATGACCCCCGCAGACGCCTAGTTTAGGAGTTATAGCCATTTTAAGATTTTGAATTTTTTTTTCCGGTGCATAATATGACCCCCGCAGACGCCTAGTTTAGGAGTTATAGCGATTTTAAAGTTTTGAATTTTCTTTTTTTCGGTGCTTAATATGACCACCGCAGACGCCTAGTTTAGGAGTTATAGCCATTTTAAGATTTTGAATTTTTTTTTCCGGTGCATAATATGACCCCCGCAGACGCCTAGTTTAGGAGTTATAGTGGTTTTAAAGTTTTGAATTTTCTTTTTTCCGGTGCTTAATGTGACCCCCGCAGACGCCTAGTTTAGGAGTTATAGCGATTTTAAAGTTTTGAATTTTCTTTTTTCCGGTGCATAATATGACCCCCGCAGACGCCTAGTATAGGAGTTATAGCGGTTTTAAAGTTTTGAATTTTCTTTTTCCGGTGCATAATATGACCCCCGCAGACGCCTAGTTTAGGAGTTATTGCGATTTTAAAGTTTTGAATTTTCTTTTCTTCGGTGCTTAATATGACCCCCGCAGACGCCTAGTTTAGGAGTTATAGCCATTTTAAGATTTTGAATTTTTTTTTCCGGTGCATAATATGACCCCCGCAGACGCCTAGTTTAGGAGTTATAGCGGTTTTAAAGTTTTGAATTTTCTTTTTTCCGGTGCTTAATTTGACCCCCGCAGACGCCTAGTTTAGGAGTTATAGCCATTTTAAGATTTTGAATTTGTTTTTCTGGTGCATAATATGACCCCCACAGACGCCTAGTTTAGGAGTTATAGCGATTTTAAAGTTTTGAATTTTCTTTTTTCCGGTGCTTAATATGACCCCCGCAGACGCCTAGTTTAGGAGTTATAGCCATTTTAAGATTTTGAATTTTTTTTTCTGGTGCATAATATGACCCCCGCAGACGCCTAGTTTAGGAGTTATAGCGATTTTAAAGTTTTGAATTTTCTTTTTTCCGGTGCATAATATGACCCCCGCAGACGCCTAGCTTAGGAGTTATAGCGGTTTTAAAGTTTTGAATTTTCTTTTTCCGGTGCATAATATGACCCCCGCAGACGCCTAGTTTAGGAGTTATAGCGATTTTAAAGTTTTGAATTTTCTTTTTTTCGGTGCTTAATATGACCCCCGCAGACGCCTAGTTTAGGAGTTATAGCCATTTTAAGATTTTGAATTTTTTTTTCCGGTGCATAATATGACCCCCGCAGACGCCTAGTTTAGGAGTTATAGCGGTTTTAAAGTTTTGAATTTTCTTTTTTCCGGTGCTTAATATGACCCCCGCAGACGCCTAGTTTAGGAGTTATAGCCATTTTAAGATTTTGAATTTTTTTTTCCGGTGCATAATATGACCCCCGCAGACGCCTAGTTTAGGAGTTATAGCGATTTTAAAGTTTTGAATTTTCTTTTTTCCGGTGCATAATATGACCCCCGCAGACGCCTAGTTTAGGAGTTATAGCGGTTTTAAAATTTTGAATTTTCTTTTTTCCGGTGCTTAATATGACCCCCGCAGACGCCTAGTTTAGGAGTTATAGCCATTTTAAGATTTTGAATTTTTTTTTCTGGTGCATAATATGACCCCCGCAGACGCCTAGTTTAGGAGTTATAGCGATTTTAAAGTTTTGAATTTTCTTTTTTCCGCTGCATAATATGACCCCCGCAGACGCCTAGTTTAGGAGTTATAGCGATTTTAAAGTTTTGAATTTTCTTTTTTTCGGTGCTTAATATGACCTCCGCAGACGCCTAGTTTAGGAGTTATAGCCATTTTAAGATTTTGAATTTTTTTTTCCGGTGCATAATATGACCCCCGCAGACGCCTAGTTTAGGAGTTATAGCGGTTTTAAAGTTTTGAATTTTCTTTTTTCCGGTGCTTAATATGACCCCCGCAGACGCCTAGTTTAGGAGTTACAGCGATTTTAAAGTTTTGAATTTTTTTTTCCGGTGCATAATATGACCCCCGCAGACGCCTAGTTTAGGAGTTATAGCCATTTTAAGATTTTGAATTTCTTTTTCCGGTGCATAATATGACCCCCGCAGACGCCTAGTTTAGGAGTTATAGCGGTTTTAAAGTTTTGAATTTTCTTTTTTCCGGTGCTTAATTTGACCCCCGCAGACTCCTAGTTTAGGAGTTATAGCCATTTTAAGATTTTGAATTTTTTTTTCTGGTGCATAATATGACCCCCGCAGACGCCTAGTTTAGGAGTTATAGTGGTTTTAAAGTTTTGAATTTTCTTTTTCCGGTGCATAATATGACCCCCGCAGTCGCCTAGTTTAGGAGTTATAGCGGTTTTAAAGTTTTGAATTTTCTTTTTTCCGGTGCATAATATGACCCCCGCAGACGCCTAGTTTAGGAGTTATAGCGATTTTAAAGTTTTGAATTTTCTTTTTTCCGGTGCATAATATGACCCCCGCAGACGCCTAGTTTAGGAGTTATAGTGGTCTTAAAGTTTTGAATTTTCTTTTTTCCGGTGCTTAATTTGACCCCCGCAGACGCCTAGTTTAGGAGTTATAGCCATTTTAAGATTTTGAATTTTTTTTTCCGGTGCATAATATGACCCCCGCAGACGCCTAGTTTAGGAGTTATAGCGATTTTAAAGTTTTGAATTTTCTTTTTTCCGGTGCTTAATTTGACCCCCGCAGACGCCTAGTTTAGGAGTTATAGCCATTTTAAGATTTTGAATTTTTTTTTCTGGTGCATAATATGACCCCCGCAGACGCCTAGTTTAGGAGTTATAGCGATTTTAAAGTTTTGAATTTTCTTTTTTCCGGTGCATAATATGACCCCCGCAGACGCCTAGTTTAGGAGTTATAGCGATTTTAAAGTTTTGAATTTTCTTTTTTTCGGTGCTTAATATGACCTCCGCAGACGCCTAGTTTAGGAGTTATAGCCATTTTAAGATTTTGAATTTTTTTTTCCGGTGCATAATATGACCCCCGCAGACGCCTAGTTTAGGAGTTATAGCGATTTTAAAGTTTTGAATTTTCTTTTTTTCGGTGCTTAATATGACCCCCGCAGACGCCTAGTTTAGGAGTTATAGCCATTTTAAGATTTTGAATTTTTTTTTCCGGTGCATAATATGACCCCCGCAGACGCCTAGTTTAGGAGTTATAGTGGTGTTAAAGTTTTGAATTTTCTTTTTCCGGTGCATAATATGACCCCCGCAGACGTCTAGTTTAGGAGTTATAGCGGTTTTAAAGTTTTGAATTTTCTTTTTTCCGGTGCATAATATGACCCCCGCAGACGCCTGGTTTAGGAGTTATAGCGATTTTAAAGTTTTGAATTTTCTTTTTTCCGGTGCTTAATATGACCCCCGCAGACGCCTAGTTTAGGAGTTATAGCCATTTTAAGATTTTGAATTTTTTTTTCCGGTGCATAATATGACCCCCGCAGACGCCTAGTTTAGGAGTTATAGTGGTTTTAAAGTTTTGAATTTTCTTTTTTCCGTTGCTTAATATGACCCCCGCAGACGCCTAGTTTAGGAGTTATAGCGATTTTAAAGTTTTGAATTTTCTTTTTTCCGGTGCATAATATGACCCCCGCAGACGCCTAGTTTAGGAGTTATAGCGATTTTAAAGTTTTGAATTTTCTTTTTTCCGGTGCATAATATGACCCCCGCAGACGCCTAGTTTAGGAGTTATAGCGGTTTTAAAGTATTGAATTTTCTTTTTTCCGGTGCTTAATTTGACCCCCGCAGACGCCTAGTTTAGGAGTTATAGCCATTTTAAGATTTTGAATTTTTTTTTCTGGTGCATAATATGACCCCCGCAGACGCCTAGTTTAGGAGTTATAGCGATTTTAAAGTTTTGAATTTTCTTTTTTCCGGTGCTTAATATGACCCCCGCAGACGCCTAGTTTAGGAGTTATAGCCATTTTAGGATTTTGAATTTTTTTTTCTGGTGCATAATATGACCCCCGCAGACGCCTAGTTTAGGAGTTATAGCGATGTTAAAGTTTTGAATTTTCTTTTTTCCGGTGCATAATATGACCCCCGCAGACGCCTAGCTTAGGAGTTACAGCGGTTTTAAAGTTTTGAATTTTCTTTTTCCGGTGCATAATATGACCCCCGCAGACGCCTAGTTTAGGAGTTATAGCGATTTTAAAGTTTTGAATTTTCTTTTTTTCGGTGCTTAATATGACCCCCGCAGACGCCTAGTTTAGGAGTTATAGCGATTTTAAAGTTTTGAATTTTCTTTTTTTCCGTGCATAATATGACCCCCGCAGACGCCTAGTTTAGGAGTTATAGCGGTTTTAAAGTTTTGAATTTTCTTTTTCCGGTGCTTAATTTGACCCCCGCAGACGCCTAGTTTAGGAGTTATAGCGATTTTAAAGTTTTGAATTTTCTTTTTTCCGGTGCTTAATATGACCCCCGCAGACGCCTAGTTTAGGAGTTATAGCCATTTTAAGATTTTGAATTTTTTTTTCCGGTGCATAATATGACCCCCGCAGACGCCTAGTTTAGGAGTTATAGTGGTTTTAAAGTTTTGAATTTTCTTTTTTCCGTTGCTTAATATGACCCCCGCAGACGCCTAGTTTAGGAGTTATAGCGATTTTAAAGTTTTGAATTTTCTTTTTTCCGGTGCATAATATGACCCCCGCAGACGCCTAGTTTAGGAGTTATAGTGGTTTTAAAGTTTTGAATTTTTTTTTTCCGGTGCTTAATATGACCCCCGCAGACGCCTAGTTTAGGAGTTATAGCGATTTTAAAGTTTTGAATTTTCTTTTTTCCGGTGCATAATATGACCCCCGCAGACGCCTAGTTTAGGAGTTATAGCGGTTTTAAAGTTTTGAATTTTCTTTTTTCCGGTGCTTAATTTGACCCCCGCAGACGCCTAGTTTAGGAGTTATAGCCATTTTAAGATTTTGAATTTTTTTTTCCGGTGCATAATATGACCCCCGCAGACGCCTAGTTTAGGAGTTATAGTGGTTTTAAAGTTTTGAATTTTCTTTTTTCCGTTGCTTAATATGACCCCCGCAGACGCCTAGTTTAGGAGTTATAGCGATTTTAAAGTTTTGAATTTTCTTTTTTCCGGTGCATAATATGACCCCCGCAGACGCCTAGTTTAGGAGTTATAGTGGTTTTAAAGTTTTGAATTTTTTTTTTCCGGTGCTTAATATGACCCCCGCAGACGCCTAGTTTAGGAGTTATAGCGATTTTAAAGTTTTGAATTTTCTTTTTTCCGGTGCATAATATGACCCCCGCAGACGCCTAGTTTAGGAGTTATAGTGGTTTTAAAGTTTTGAATTTTTTTTTTCCGGTGCTTAATATGACCCCCGCAGACGCCTAGTTTAGGAGTTATAGCGATTTTAAAGTTTTGAATTTTCTTTTTTCCGGTGCTTAATATGACCCCCGCAGACGCCTAGTTTAGGAGTTATAGCCATTTTAAGATTTTGAATTTTTTTTTCCGGTGCATAATATGACCCCCGCAGACGCCTAGTTTAGGAGTTATAGTGGTTTTAAAGTTTTGAATTTTCTTTTTTCCGTTGCTTAATATGACCCCCGCAGACGCCTAGTTTAGGAGTTATAGCGATTTTAAAGTTTTGAATTTTCTTTTTTCCGGTGCATAATATGACCCCCGCAGACGCCTAGTTTAGGAGTTATAGTGGTTTTAAAGTTTTGAATTTTTTTTTTCCGGTGCTTAATATGACCCCCGCAGACGCCTAGTTTAGGAGTTATAGCGATTTTAAAGTTTTGAATTTTCTTTTTTCCGGTGCATAATATGACCCCCGCAGACGCCTAGTTTAGGAGTTATAGCGGTTTTAAAGTTTTGAATTTTCTTTTTCCGGTGCATAATATGACCCCCGCAGACGCCTAGTTTAGGAGTTATAGCGATTTTAAAGTTTTGAATTTTCTTTTTTTCGGTGCTTAATATGACCCCCGCAGACGCCTAGTTTAGGAGTTATAGCCATTTTAAGATTTTGAATATTTTTTTCCGGTGCATAATATGACCCCCGCAGACGCCTAGTTTAGGAGTTATAGCGGTTTTAAAGTTTTGAATTTTCTTTTTTCCGGTGCTTAATTTGACCCCCGCAGACGCCTAGTTTAGGAGTTATAGCCATTTTAAGATTTTGAATTTTTTTTTCTGGTGCATAATATGACCCCCGCAGACGCCTAGTTTAGGAGTTATAGCGATTTTAAAGTTTTGAATATTCTTTTTTCCGGTGCTTAATATGACCCCCGCAGACGCCTAGTTTAGGAGTTATAGCCATTTTAAGATTTTGAATTTTTTTTTCTGGTGCATAATATGACCCCCGCAGACGCCTAGTTTAGGAGTTATACCGATTTTAAAGTTTGAATTTTCTTTTTTCCGGTGCATAATATGACCCCCGCAGACGCCTAGCTTAGGAGTTACAGCGGTTTTAAAGTTTTGAATTTTCTTTTTCCGGTGCATAATATGACCCCCGCAGACGCCTAGTTTAGGAGTTATAGCGATTTTAAAGTTTTGAATTTTCTTTTTTTCGGTGCTTAATATGACCCCCGCAGACGCCTAGTTTAGGAGTTATAGCCATTTTAAGATTTTGAATTTTTTTTTCCGGTGCTTAATATGACCCCCGCAGACGCCTAGTTTAGGAGTTATAGCGATTTTAAAGTTTTGAATTTTCTTTTTTCCGGTGCTTAATATGACCCCCGCAGACGCCTAGTTTAGGAGTTATAGCCATTTTAAGATTTTGAATTTTTTTTTCCGGTGCATAATATGACCCCCGCAGACGCCTAGTTTAGGAGTTATAGCGATTTTAAAGTTTTGAATTTTCTTTTTTCCGGTGCATAATATGACCCCCGCAGACGCCTAGTTTAGGAGTTATAGCGGTTTTAAAATTTTGAATTTTCTTTTTTCCGGTGCTTAATATGACCCCCGCAGACGAATAGTTTAGGAGTTATAGCCATTTTAAGATTTTGAATTTTTTTTCTGGTGCATAATATGACCCCCGCAGACGCCTAGTTTAGGAGTTATAGCGATTTTAAAGTTTTGAATTTTCTTTTTTCCGGTGCATAATATGACCCCCGCAGACGCCTAGTTTAGGAGTTATAGCGATTTTAAAGTTTGAATTTTCTTTTTTTCGGTGCTTAATATGACCTCCGCAGACGCCTAGTTTAGGAGTTATAGCCATTTTAAGATTTTGAATTTTTTTTTTCCGGTGCATAATATAACCCCCGCAGACGCCTAGTTTAGGAGTTATAGCGGTTTTAAAGTTTTGAATTTTCTTTTTTCCGGTGCTTAATTTGACCCCCGCAGACGCCTAGTTTAGGAGTTATAGCCATTTTAAGATTTTGAATTTTTTTTTCTGGTGCATAATATGACCCCCGCAGACGCCTAGTTTAGGAGTTATAGCGATTTTAAAGTTTTGAATTTTCTTTTTTCGGGTGCATAATATGACCCCCGCAGACGCCTAGTTTAGGAGTTATAGCGGTTTTAAAGTTTTGAATTTTCTTTTTCCGGTGCATAATATGACCCCCGCAGACGCCTAGTTAAGGAGTTATAGCGGTTTTAAAGTTTTGAATTTTCTTTTTCCGGTGCATAATATGACCCCCGCAGACGCCTAGTTTAGGAGTTATAGCGATTTTAAAGTTTTGAATTTTCTTTTTTTCGGTGCTTAATATGACCCCCGCAGACGCCTAGTTTAGGAGTTATAGCCATTTTAAAGTTTTGAATTTTCTTTTTTTCGGTGCTTAATATGACCCCCGCAGACGCCCAGTTTAGGAGTTATAGCCATTTTAAGATTTTGAATTTTTTTTTCCGGTGCATAATATGACCCCCGCAGACGCCTAGTTTAGGAGTTATAGCGGTTTTAAAGTTTTGAATTTTCTTTTTTCCGGTGCTTAATATGACCCCCGCAGACGCCTAGTTTAGGAGTTATAGCGATTTTAAAGTTTTGAATTTTTTTTTCCGGTGCATAATATGACCCCCGCAGACGCCTAGTTTAGGAGTTATAGCCATTTTAAGAATTTGAATTTCTTTTTCCGGTGCATAATATGACCCCCGCAGACGCCTAGTTTAGGAGTTATAGCGATTTTAAAGTTTTGAATTTTCTTTTTTTCGGTGCTTAATATGACCCCCGCAGACGCCTAGTTTAGGAGTTATAGCCATTTTAAGATTTTGAATTTTTTTTTCCGCTGCATAATATGACCCCCGCAGACGCCTAGTTTAGGAGTTATAGCGATGTTAAAGTTTTGAATTTTCTTTTTTCCGGTGCATAATATGACCCCCGCAGACGCCTAGTTTAAGATTTTGAATTTTTTTTTCTGGTGCATAATATGACCCCCGCAGACGCCTAGTTTAGGAGTTATAGCGATTTTAAAGTTTTGAATTTTCTTTTTTTCGGTGCTTAATATGACCCCAGCAGACGCCTAGTTTAAGAGTTATAGCGGTTTTAAAGTTTTGAATTTTCTTTTTTCCGGTGCTTAATATGACCCCCGCAGACGCCTAGTTTAGGAGTTATAGCCATTTTAAGATTTTGAATTTTTTTTTCCGGTGCATAATATGACCCCCGCAGACGCCTAGTTTAGGAGTTATAGCGATTTTAAAGTTTTGAATTTTCTTTTTTCCGGTGCTTAATATGACCCCCGCAGACGCCTAGTTTAGGAGTTATAGCCATTTTAAGATTTTGAATTTTCTTTTTCCGGTGCATAATATGACCCCCGCAGACGCCTAGTTTAGGAGTTATAGCGATTTTAAAGTTTTGAATTTTCTTTTTTCCGGTGCATAATATGACCCCCGCAGACGCCTAGTTTAGGAGTTATAGCGATTTTAAAGTTTTGAATTTTCTTTTTTTCGGTGCTTAATATGACCTCCGCAGACGCCTAGTTTAGGAGTTATAGCCATTTTAAGATTTTGAATTTTTTTTTCCGGTGCATAATATGACCCCCGCAGACGCCTAGTTTAGGAGTTATAGCGGTTTTAAAGTTTTGAATTTTCTTTTTCCGGTGCTTAATTTGACCCCCGCAGACGCCTAGTTTAGGAGTTATAGCGATTTTAAGATTTTGAATTTTTTTTTCTGGTGCATAATATGACCCCCGCAGACGCCTAGTTTAGGAGTTATAGCGATTTTAAAGTTTTGAATTTTCTTTTTTTCGGTGCTTAATATGACCCCAGCAGACGCCTAGTTTAAGAGTTATAGCGGTTTTAAAGTTTTGAATTTTCTTTTTTCCGGTGCTTAATATGACCCCCGCAGACGCCTAGTTTAGGAGTTATAGCCATTTTAAGATTTTGAATTTTTTTTTCCGGTGCATAATATGACCCCCGCAGACGCCTAGTTTAGGAGTTATAGCGATTTTAAAGTTTTGAATTTTCTTTTTTCCGGTGCTTAATATGACCCCCGCAGACGCCTAGTTTAGGAGTTATAGCCATTTTAAGATTTTGAATTTTCTTTTTCCGGTGCATAATATGACCCCCGCAGACGCCTAGTTTAGGAGTTATAGCGATTTTAAAGTTTTGAATTTTCTTTTTTCCGGTGCATAATATGACCCCCGCAGACGCCTAGTTTAGGAGTTATAGCGATTTTAAAGTTTTGAATTTTCTTTTTTTCGGTGCTTAATATGACCTCCGCAGACGCCTAGTTTAGGAGTTATAGCCATTTTAAGATTTTGAATTTTTTTTTCCGGTGCATAATATGACCCCCGCAGACGCCTAGTTTAGGAGTTATAGCGGTTTTAAAGTTTTGAATTTTCTTTTTTCCGGTGCTTAATATGACCCCCGCAGACGCCTAGTTTAGGAGTTATAGCGATTTTAAAGTTTTGAATTTTTTTTTCCGGTGCATAATATGACCCCCGCAGACGCCTAGTTTAGGAGTTATAGCCATTTTAAGAATTTGAATTTCTTTTTCCGGTGCATAATATGACCCCCGCAGACGCCTAGTTTAGGAGTTATAGCGATTTTAAAGTTTTGAATTTTCTTTTTTTCGGTGCTTAATATGACCCCCGCAGACGCCTAGTTTAGGAGTTATAGCCATTTTAAGATTTTGAATTTTTTTTTCCGCTGCATAATATGACCCCCGCAGACGCCTAGTTTAGGAGTTATAGCGATGTTAAAGTTTTGAATTTTCTTTTTTCCGGTGCATAATATGACCCCCGCAGACGCCTAGTTTAAGATTTTGAATTTTTTTTTCTGGTGCATAATATGACCCCCGCAGACGCCTAGTTTAGGAGTTATAGCGATTTTAAAGTTTTGAATTTTCTTTTTTTCGGTGCTTAATATGACCCCAGCAGACGCCTAGTTTAAGAGTTATAGCGGTTTTAAAGTTTTGAATTTTCTTTTTTCCGGTGCTTAATATGACCCCCGCAGACGCCTAGTTTAGGAGTTATAGCCATTTTAAGATTTTGAATTTTTTTTTCCGGTGCATAATATGACCCCCGCAGACGCCTAGTTTAGGAGTTATAGCGATTTTAAAGTTTTGAATTTTCTTTTTTCCGGTGCTTAATATGACCCCCGCAGACGCCTAGTTTAGGAGTTATAGCCATTTTAAGATTTTGAATTTTCTTTTTCCGGTGCATAATATGACCCCCGCAGACGCCTAGTTTAGGAGTTATAGCGATTTTAAAGTTTTGAATTTTCTTTTTTCCGGTGCATAATATGACCCCCGCAGACGCCTAGTTTAGGAGTTAT
>CAWYQB010000709.1:0-52000 GCA_963966105.1 Volucella zonaria | reverse complement strand
ATTTTGAATTTTCATTTTTCTGGTGCATAATATGACCCCCGCAGACGCCTAGTTTAGGAGTTATAGCCATTTTAAAGTTTTGAATTTTCATTTTTCTGGTGCATAATATGACCCCCGCAGACGCCTAGTTTAGGAGTTCTAGCCATTTTAAGATTTTGAATTTTCATTTTTCTGGTGCATAATATGACCCCCGCAGACGCCTAGTTTAGGAGTTATAGCCATTTTAAAGTTTTGAATTTTCATTTTTCTGGTGCATAATATGACCCCGGCAGACGCCTAGTTTAGGTGTTGTAGCCATTTTAAAGTTTTGAATTTTAATTTTTCTGGTACATAATATGACCCCCGCAGACGCCTAGTTTAGGAGTTATAGCCATTTTAAAGTTTTGAATTTTCATTTTTCTGGTGCATAATATGACCCCCGCAGACGCCTAGTTTAGGAGTTATAGCCATTTTAAGATTTTGAATTTTCATTTTTCTGGTGCATAATATGACCCCCGCAGACGCCTAGTTTAGGAGTTATAGCCATTTTAAAGTTTTGAATTTTCATTTTTCTGGTGCATAATATGACCCCCGCAGACGCCTAGTTTAGGAGTTATAGCCATTTTAAGATTTGGAATTTTTTTTTCTGGTGCATAATCTGACCCCCGCAGATGCCTAGTTTAGGAGTTATAGTCATTTTAAAGTTATGAATTTTCATTTTTCTGGTGCATAATATGACCCCCGCAGACGCCTAGTTTAGGAGTTATAGCCATTTTAAAGTTTTGAATTTTCATTTTTCTGGTGCATAATATGACCCCCGCAGACGCCTAGTTTAGGAGTTATAGCCATTTTAAGATTTTGAATTTTTTTTCTGGTGCATAATATGACCCCCGCAGACGCCTAGTTTAGGAGTTATAGCCATTTTAAAATTTTGAATTTTCATTTTTCTGGTGCATAATATGACCCCCGCAGACGCCTAGTTTAGGAGTTATAGCCATTTTAAAGTTTTGAATTTTCATTTTTCTGGTGCATAATATGACCCCCGCAGACGCCTAGTTTAGGGGTTATAGCCATTTTAAAGTTTTGAATTTTCATTTTTCTGGTGCATAATATGACCCCCGCAGACGCCTAGTTAAGGAGTTATAGCCATTTTAAGATTTAGAATTTATTTTTCTGGTGCATAATATGACCCCCGCAGACGCCTAATTTAGGAGTTATAGCCATTTTAAGATTTTGAATTTTCATTTTTCTGGTGCATAATATGACCCCCGCAGACGCCTAGTTTAGGAGTTATAGCCATTTTAATATTTAGAATTTTTTTTTCTGGTGCATAATATGACCCAGGCAGACGCCTAGTTTAGGAGTTATAGCTATTTTAAAGTTTTGAATTTTCATTTTTCTGGTGCATAATATGACCCCCGCAGACGCCTAGTTTAGGAGTTATAGCCATTTTAAGATTTGGAATTTTTTTTTCTGGTGCATAATCTGACCCCCGCAGATGCCTAGTTTAGGAGTTATAGTCATTTTAAAGTTTTGAATTTTCATTTTTCTGGTGCATAATATGACCCCCGCAGACGCCTAGTTTAGGAGTTATAGCCATTTTAAAGATTTGAATTTTCATTTTTCTGGTGCATAAAATGACCCCCGCAGACGCCTAGTTTAGGAGTTATAGCCATTTTAAGATTTGGAATTTTTTTTTCTGGTGCATAATCTGACCCCCGCAGACGCCAAGTTTAGGAGTTATAGCCATTTTAAAGTTTTGAATTTTCATTTTTCTGGTGCATAAAATGACCCCCGCAGACGCCTAGTTTAGGAGTTATAGCCATTTTAAGATTTGGAATTTTTGTTTCTGGTGCATAATCTGACCCCCGCAGACGCCTAGTTTAGGAGTTATAGCCATTTTAAGATTTTGAATTTTTTTTTCTGGTGCATAATATGACCCCCGCAGACGCCTAGTTAAGGAGTTATAGCCGTTTTAAAATTTTGAATTTTCATTTTTCTGGTGCATAATATGACCCCCGCAGACGCCTAGTTTAGGAGTTATAGCCATTTTAAAGTTTTGAATTTTCATTTTTCTGGTGCATAATATGACCCCCGCAGACGCCTAGTTTAGGAGTTATAGCCATTTTAAGATTTTGAATTTTCATTTTTCTGGTGCATAATATGACCCCCGCAGACGCCTAGTTTAGGAGTTATAGCCATTTTAAAGTTTTGAATTTTCATTTTTCTGGTGCATAATATGACCCCGGCAGACGCCTAGTTTAGAAGTTGTAGCCATTTTAAAGTTTTGAATTTTAATTTTTCTGGTACATAATATGACCCCCGCAGACGCCTAGTTTAGGAGTTATAGCCATTTTAAAGTTTTGAATTTTCATTTTTCTGGTGCATAATATGACCCCCGCAGACGCCTAGTTTAGGAGTTATAGCCATTTTAAGATTTAGAATTTTTTTTTCTGGTGCATAATATGACCCCGGCAGACGCCTAGTTTAGGAGTTATAGCCATTTTAAAGTTTTGAATTTTCATTTTTCTGGTGCATAATATGACCCCCGCAGACGCCTAGTTTAGGAGTTATAGCCATTTTAAGATTTGGAATTTTTTTTTCTGGTGCATAATCTGACCCCCGCAGATGCCTAGTTTAGGAGTTATAGTCATTTTAAAGTTTTGAATTTTCATTTTTCTGGTGCATAATATGACCCCCGCAGACGCCTAGTTTAGGAGTTATAGCCATTTTAAAGTTTTGAATGTTCATTTTTCTGGTGCATAAAATGACCCCCGCAGACGCCTAGTTTAGGAGTTATAGCCATTTTAAGATTTGGAATTTTTTTTTCTGGTGCATAATCTGACCCCCGCAAACGCCAAGTTTAGGAGTTATAGCCATTTTAAAGTTTTGAATTTTCATTTTTCTGGTGCATAATATGACCCCCGCAGACGTCTAGTTTAGGAGTTATAGCCATTTTAAGATTTGGAATTTTTTTTTCTGGTGCATAATCTGACCCCCGCAGATGAATAGTTTAGGAGTTATAGTCATTTTAAAGTTTTGAATTTTCATTTTTCTGGTGCATAATATGACCCCCGCAGACGCCTAGTTTAGGAGTTATAGCCATTTTAAAGTTTTGAATTTTCATTTTTGTGGTGCATAATATGACCCCCGCAGACGCCTAGTTAAGGAGTTATAGCCATTTTAAGATTTAGAATTTATTTTTCTGGTGCATAATATGACCCCCACAGACGCCTAATTTAGGAGTTATAGCCATTTTAAGATTTTGAATTTTCATTTTTCTGGTGCATAATATGACTCCCGCAGACGCCAAGTTTAGGAGTTATAGCCATTTTAAGATTTTGAATTTTCATTTTTCTGGTGCATAATATGACCCCCGCAGACGCCTAGTTTAGGAGTTATAGCCATTTTAAGATTTTGAATTTTTTTTTCTGGTGCATAATATGACCCCGGCAGACGCCTAGTTTAGGAGTTATAGCCATTTTAAAGTTTTGAATTTTCATTTTTTTGGTGCATAATATGACCCCCGCAGACGCCTAGTTTAGGAGTTATAGCCATTTTAAGATTTTGAGTTTTTTTTTCTGGTGCATAATATGAACCCCGCAGACGCCTAGTTTAGGAGTTATAGCCATTTTAAGATTTTGAATTTTTTTTTCTGGTGCATAATATGACCCCCGCAGACGCCTAGTTTAGGAGTTATAGCCATTTTAAAGTTTTGAATTTTCATTTTTCTGGTGCATAATATGACCCCGGCAGACGCCTAGTTTAGGAGTTATAGCCATTTTAAAGTTTTGAATTTTAATTTTTCTGGTACATAATATGACCCCCGCAGACGCCTAGTTTAGGAGTTATAGCCATTTTAAAGTTTTGAATTTTCATTTTTCTGGTGCATAATATGACCCCCGCAGACGCCTAGTTTAGGAGTTGTAGCCATTTTAAAGTTTTGATTTTTCATTTTTCTGGTGCATAATATGACCCCCGCAGACGCCTAGTTTAGGAGTTATAGCCATTTTAAGATTTTGAATTTTTTTTTCTGGTGCATAATATGACCCCCGCAGACGCCTAGTTTAGGAGTTATAGCCATTTTAAAGTTTTGAATTTTCATTTTTGTGGTGCATAATATGACCCCGGCAGACGCCTAGTTTAGGAGTTATAGCCATTTTAAGATTTTGAATTTTCATTTTTCTGGTGCATAATATGACCCCCGCAGACGCCTAGTTTAGGAGTTATAGTAATTTTAAAGTTTTGAATTTTCATTTTTCTGGTGCATAATATGACCCCCGCAGACGCCTAGTTTAGGAGTTATAGCCATTTTAAGATTTTGAATTTTTTTTCTGGTGCATAATATGACCCCCGCAGACGCCTAGTTTAGGAGTTATAGCCATTTTAAAATTTTGAATTTTCATGTTTCTGGTGCATAATATGACCCCCGCAGACGCCTAGTTTAGGAGTTATAGCCATTTTAAAGTTTTGAATTTTCATTTTTCTGGTGCATAATATGACCCCCGCAGACGCCTAGTTTAGGAGTTATAGCCATTTTAAGATTTTGAATTTTTTTTTCTGGTGCATAATATGACCCCCGCAGACGCCTAGTTTAGGAGTTATAGCCATTTTAAAGTTTTGAATTTTATTTTTTCTGGTACATAATATGACCCCCGCAGACGCCTAGTTTAGGAGTTATAGCCATTTTAAAGTTTTGAATTTTCATTTTTCTGGTGCCTAATATGACCCCCGCAGACGCCTAGTTTAGGAGTTATAGCCATTTTAAAGTCTTGAATTTTAATTTTTCTGGTACATAATATGACCCCCGCAGACGCCTAGTTTAGGAGTTATAGCCATTTTAAAGTTTTGAATTTTCATTTTGCTGGTGCATAATATGACCCCCGCAGACGCCTAGTTTAGGAGTTATAGCCATTTTAAGATTTTGAATTTTTTTTCTGGTGCATAATATGACATCCGCAGACGCCTAGTTTAGGAGTTATAGCCATTTTAAAGTTTTGAATTTTCTTTTTTCTGGTGCATAATATGACCCCCGCAGACGCCTAGTTTAGGAGTTATAGCCATTTTAAGATTTTGAATTTTTTTTTTCTGGTGCATAATATGACCCCCGCAGACGCCTAGTTTAGGAGTTATAGCGATTCTAAAGTTTTGAATTTTCTTTTTTCTGGTACATATTATGACCCCCGCAGACGCCTAGTTTAGGAGTTATAGCCATTTTAAGATTTTGTTTCCTTTTTTCTGGTGCATAATATGACTCAAGCAGACGCCTAGTTTAGGAGTTAAAGCGATTTTAAAGTTTTGAATTTTCTTTTTTCTGGTGCATAATATGACCCCCGCAGACGCCTAGTTTAGGAGTTATAGCCATTTTAAGATTTTGAATTTTTTTTCTGGTGCATAATATGACCCCCGCAGACGCCTAGTTTAGGAGTTATAGCCATTTTAAAGTTTTGAATTTTCTTTTTCCTGGTGCATAATATGACCCCCGCAGGCGCCTAGTTTAGGAGTTATAGCCATTTTAAGATTTTGATTTCTTTTTTCTGGTGCATAATATGACCCCCGCAGACGCCTAGTTTAGGAGTTATAGCCATTTTAAGATTTTGAATTTTTTTTTCTGGTGCATAATATGACCCCCGCAGACGCCTAGTTTAGGAGTTATAGCCGTTTTAAAGTTTTGATTTTTCATTTTTTTGGTGCATAATATGACCCCCGCAGACGCCTAGTTTAGGAGTTATAGCCATTTTAAAGTTTTGAATTTTCATTTTTGTGGTGCATAATATGACCCCGGCAGACGCCTAGTTTAGGAGTTATAGCCATTTTAAGATTTTGAATTTTCATTTTTCTGGTGCAAAATATGACCCCCGCAGACGCCTAGTTTAAGAGTTATAGCCATTTTAAAGTTTTGAATTTTCATTTTTCTGGTGCATAATATGACCCCCGCAGACGCCTAGTTTAGGAGTTATAGCCATTTTAAGATTTTGAATTTTTTTTTCTGGTGCATAATATGACCCCCGCAGACGCCTAGTTTAGGAGTTATAGCCATTTTAAAGTTTTGATTTTTCATTTTTCTGGTGCATAATATGACCCCCGCAGACGCCTAGTTTAGGAGTTATAGCCATTTTAAGATTTTGAATTTTTTTTTCTGGTGCATAATATGACCCCGGCAGACGCCTAGTTTAGGAGTTATAGCCATTTTAAAGTTTTGAATTTTCATTTTTCTGGTGCATAATATGACCCCGGCAGACGCCTAGTTTAGGAGTTATAGCCATTTTAAAGTTTTGAATTTTCTTTTTTCTTGTGCATAATATAACCAACGCAGACGCCTAGTTTAGGAGTTATAGCCATTTTAAAGTTTTGAATTTTCATTTTTCTGGTGCATAATATGACCCCCGCAGACGCCTAGTTTAGGAGTTATAGCCATTTTAAAGTTTTGAATTTTAATTTTTCTGGTACATAATATAACCCCCGCAGACGCCTAGTTTAGGAGTTATAGCCATTTTAAAGTTTTGAATTTTCATTTTTCTGGTGCATAATATGACCCCCGCAGACGCCTAGTTTAGGAGTTATAGCCATTTTAAGATTTTGAATTTTTTTTTCTGGTGCATAATATGACCCCCGCAGACGCCTAGTTTAGGAGTTATAGCCATTTTAAAGTTTTGAATTTTCATTTTTCTGGTGCATAATATGACCCCCGCAGACGCCTAGTTTAGGAGTTATAGCCATTTTAAGATTTTGAATTTTTTTTTCTGGTGCATAATATGACCCCCGCAGACGCCTAGTTTAGGAGTTATAGCCATTTTAAGATTTTGAATTTTCATATTTCTGGTGCATAATATGACCCCCGCAGACGCCTAGTTTAGGAGTTATAGCCATTTTAAAGTTTTGAATTTTCATTTTTCTGGTGCACAATATGACCCCCGCAGACGCCTAATTTAGGAGTTATAGCCATTTTAAAGTTTTGATTTTTCATTTTTCTGGTGCATAATATGACCCCCGCAGACGCCTAGTTTAGGAGTTATAGCCATTTTAAAATTTTGAATTTTCATTTTTCTGGTGCATAATACGACCCCCGCAGACGCCTAGTTTAGGAGTTATAGCCATTTTAAAGTTTTGAATTTTCATTTTTCTGGTGCATAATATGACCCCCGCAGACGCCTAGTTTAGGAGTTATAGCCATTTTAAGATTTTGAATTTTTTTTTCTGGTGCATAATATGACCCCCGCAGACGCCTAGTTTAGGAGTTATAGCCATTTTAAAGTTTTGATTTTTAATTTTTCTGGTGCATAATATGACCCCCGCAGACGCCTAGTTTAGGAGTTATAGCCATTTTAAGATTTTGAATTTTTTTTTCTGGTGCATAATATGACCCCGGCAGACGCCTAGTTTAGGAGTTATAGCCATTTTAAAGTTTTGAATTTTCATTTTTCTGGTGCATAATATGACCCCCGCAGACGCCTAGTTTAGGAGTTATAGCCATTTTAAGATTTTGAATGTTTTTTCTGGTGCATAATATGACCCCCGCAGACGCCTAGTTTAGGAGTTATAGCCATTTTAAGATTTTGAATTTTTTTTTCTGGTGCATAATATAACCCCCGCAGACGCCTAGTTTAGGAGTTATAGCCATTTTAAAGTTTTGAATTTTCATTTTTCTGGTGCATAATATGACCCCGGCAGACGCCTAGTTTAGGAGTTATAGCCATTTTAAAGTTTTGAATTTTCTTTTTTCTTGTGCATAATATAACCCCCGCAGACGCCTAGTTTAGGAGTTATAGCCATTTTAAAGTTTTGAATTTTCATTTTTCTGGTGCATAATATGACCCCCGCAGACGCCTAGTTTAGGAGTTATAGCCATTTTAAGATTTTGAATTTTTTTTCTGGTGCATAATATGACCCCCGCAGACGCCTAGTTTAGGAGTTATAGCCATTTTAACATTTTGAATTTTCATTTTTCTGGAGCATATTATATCCTCCGCAGACGCCTAGTTTAGGAGTTATAGCCATTTTATAGTTTTGAATTTTCATTTTTCTGGTGCATAATATGACCCCCGCAGACGCCTAGTTTAGGAGTTATAGCCATTTTACGATTTTGAATTTTCATTTTTCTGCTGCATAATATGACCCCCGCAGACGCCTAGTTTAGGAGTTATAGCCATTTTAAAGTTTTGGATTTTCATTTTTCTGGTGCATAATATGACCCCCGCAGACGCCTAGTTTAGGAGTTATAGCCATTTTAAGATTTTGAATTTTTTTTTCTGGTGCATAATATGACCCCCGCAGACGCCTAGTTTAGGAGTTATAGCCATTTTAAAATTTTGAATTTTCATTTTTCTGGTGCATAATATGACCCCCGCAGATGCCTAGTTTAGGAGTTATAGCCATTTTAAAGTTTTGAATTTTCATTTTTCTGGTGCATAATATGACCCCGGCAGACGCCTAGTTTAGGAGTTATAGCCATTTTAAAGTTTTGAATTTTCATTTTTCTGGTGCATAATATGACCCCCGCAGACGCCTAGTTTAGGAGTTATAGCCATTTTAAGATTTTGAATTTTTTTTCTGGTGCATAATATGACCCCCGGAAGACGCCTAGTTTAGGAGTTATAGCCATTTTAAAGTTTTGAATTTTCATTTTTCTGGTGCATAATATGACCCCCGCAGACGCCTAGTTTAGGAGTTATAGCCATTTTAAGATTTTGAATTTTTTTTCTGGTGCATAATATGACCCCCGCAGACGCCTAGTTTAGGAGTTATAGCCATTTTAAAATTTTGAATTTTCATTTTTCTGGTGCATAATATGACCCCCGCAGACGCCTAGTTTAGGAGTTATAGCTATTTTAAAGTTTTGAATTTTCATTTTTCTGGTGCATAATATGACCCCCGCAGACGCCTAGTTTAGGAGTTATAGCCATTTTAAGATTTTGAATTTTTTTTTCTGGTGCATAATATGACCCCCGCAGACGCCTAGTTTAGGAGTTATAGTAATTTTAAAGTTTTGAATTTTCATTTTTCTGGTGCATAATATGACCCCCGCAGACGCCTAGTTTAGGAGTTATAGCCATTTTAAAGTTTTGAATTTTAATTTTTCTGGTACATAATATGACCCCCGCAGACGCCTAGTTTAGGAGTTATAGCCATTTTAAAGTTTTGAATTTTCATTTTTCTGGTGCCTAATATGACCCCCGCAGACGCCTAGTTTAGGAGTTATAGCCATTTTAAAGTTTTGAATTTTAATTTTTCTGGTACATAATATGACCCCCGCAGACGCCTAGTTTAGGAGTTATAGCCATTTTAAAGTTTTGAATTTTCATTTTTCTGGTGCATAATATGACCCCCGCAGACGCCTAGTTTAGGAGTTATAGCCATTTTAAGATTTTGAATTTTTTTTTCTGGTGCATAATATGACCCCAGCATACGCCTAGTTTAGGAGTTATAGCCATTTTAAAATTTTGAATTTTCATTTTTCTGGTGCATAATATGACCCCCGCAGACGCCTAGTTTAGGAGTTATAGCCATTTTAAAGTTTTGAATTTTCATTTTTCTGGTGCATAATATGACCCCCGCAGACGCCTAGTTTAGGAGTTATAGCCATTTTAAGATTTTGAATTTTTTTTTCTGGTGCATAATATGACCCCCGCAGACGCCTAGTTTAGGAGTTATAGCCATTTTAAGATTTGAATTTTCATTTTTCTGGTGCATAATATGACCCCCGCAGCCGCCTAGTTTAGGAGTTATAGCCATTTTAAAGTTTTGAATTTTCATTTTTCTGGTGCACAATATGACCCCCGCAGACGCCTAGTTTAGGAGTTATAGCCATTTTAAAGTTTTGATTTTTCATTTTTCTGGTGCATAATATGACCCCCGCAGACGCCTAGTTTAGGAGTTATAGCCATTTTAAAATTTTGAATTTTCATTTTTCTGGTGCATAATATGACCCCCGCAGACGCCTAGTTTAGGAGTTATAGCCATTTTAAAGTTTTGAATTTTCATTTTTCTGGTGCATAATATGACCCCCGCAGACGCCTAGTTTAGGAGTTATAGCCATTTTAAGATTTTGAATTTTTTTTTCTGGTGCATAATATGACCCCAGCAGACGCCTAGTTTAGGAGTTATAGCCATTTTAAAGTTTTGATTTTTCATTTTTCTGGTGCATAATATGACCCCCGCAGACGCCTAGTTTAGGAGTTATAGCCATTTTAAGATTTTGAATTTTTTTTTCTGGTGCATAATATGACCCCGGCAGACGCCTAGTTTAGGAGTTATAGCCATTTTAAAGTTTTGAATTTTCATTTTTCTGGTGCATAATATGACCCCCGCAGACGCCTAGTTTAGGAGTTATAGCCATTTTAAGATTTTGAATTTTTTTTCTGGTGCATAATATGACCCCCGCAGACGCCTAGTTTAGGAGTTATAGCCATTTTAAGATTTTGAATTTTTTTTTCTGGTGCATAATATAACCCCCGCAGACGCCTAGTTTAGGAGTTATAGCCATTTTAAAGTTTTGAATTTTCATTTTTCTGGTGCATAATATGACCCCGGCAGACGCCTAGTTTAGGAGTTATAGCCATTATAAAGTTTTGAATTTTCTTTTTTCTTGTGCATAATATAACCCCCGCAGACGCCTAGTTTAGGAGTTATAGCCATTTTAAAATTTTGAATTTTCATTTTTCTGGTGCATAATATGACCTCCGCAGACGCCTAGTTTAGGAGTTATAGCCATTTTATAGTTTTGAATTTTCATTTTTCTGGTGCATAATATGACCCCCGCAGACGCCTAGTTTAGGAGTTATAGCCATTTTACGATTTTGAATTTTCATTTTTCTGGTGCATAATATGACCCCCGCAGACGCCTAGTTTAGGAGTTATAGCCATTTTAAAGTTTTGAATTTTCATTTTTCTGGTGCATAATATGACCCCCGCAGACGCCTAGTTTAGGAGTTATAGCCATTTTAAAATTTAGAATTTTTTTTTCTGGTGCATAATATGACCCCCGCAGACGCCTAGTTTAGGAGTTATAGCCATTTTAAAATTTTGAATTTTCATTTTCTGGTGCATAATATGACCCCCGCAGACGCCTAGTTTAGGAGTTATAGCCATTTTAAAGTTTTGAATTTTCATTTTTCTGGTGCATAATATGACCCCGGCAGACGCCTAGTTTAGGAGTTATAGCCATTTTAAAGTTTTGAATTTTTATTTTTCTGGTGCATAATATGACCCCCGCAGACGCCTAGTTTAGGAGTTATAGCCATTTTAAGATTTTGAATTTTTTTTCTGGTGCATAATATGACCCCCGCAGACGCCTAGTTTAGGAGTTATAGCCATTTTAAAGTTTTGAATTTTCATTTTTCTGGTGCATAATATGACCCCCGCAGACACCTAGTTTAGGAGTTATAGCCGTTTTAAGATTTTGAATTTTTTTTCTGGTGCATAATATGACCCCCGCAGACGCCTAGTTTAGGAGTTATAGCCATTTTAAAATTTTGAATTTTCATTTTTCTGGTGCATAATATGACCCCCGCAGACGCCTAGTTTAGGAGTTATAGCCATTTTAAAGTTTTGAATTTTCATTTTTCTGGTGCATAATATGACCCCCGCAGACGCCTAGTTTAGGAGTTATAGCCATTTTAAGATTTTGAATTTTTTTTTCTGGTGCATAATATGACCCCCGCAGACGCCTAGTTTAGGAGTTATAGCCATTTTAAAATTTTGAATTTTAATTTTTCTGGTGCATAATATGACCCCCGCAGACGCCTAGTTTAGGAGTTATAGCCATTTTAAAGTTTTGAATTTTCATTTTTCTGGTACATAATATGACCCCCGCAGACGCCTAGTTTAGGAGTTATAGCCATTTTAAAGTTTTGAATTTTCATTTTTCTGGTGCATAATATGACCCCCGCAGACGCCTAGTTTAGGAGTTATAGCCATTTTAAGATTTTGAATTTTCATTTTTCTGGTGCATAATATGACCCCCGCAGACGCCTAGTTTAGGAGTTATAGCCATTTTAAAGTTTTGAATTTTCATTTTTCTGGTGCACAATATGACCCCCGCAGACGCCTAGTTTAGGAGTTATAGCCATTTTAAAGTTTTGATTTTTCATTTTTCTGGTGCATAATATTACCCCCGCAGACGCCTAGTTTAGGAGTTATAGCCATTTTAAAATTTTGAATTTTCATTTTTCTGGTGCATAATATGACCCCCGCAGACGCCTAGTTTAGGAGTTATAGCCATTTTAAAGTTTTGAATTTTCATTTTTCTGGTGCATAATATGACCCCCGCAGACGCCTAGTTTAGGAGTTATAGCCATTTTAAGATTTTGAATTTTTTTTTCTGGTGCATAATATGACCCCCGCAGACGCCTAGTTTAGGAGTTATAGCCATTTTAAAGTTTTGATTTTTCATTTTTCTGGTGCATAATATGACCCCCGCAGACGCCTAGTTTAGGAGTTATAGCCATTTTAAGATTTTGAATTTTTTTTTCTGGTGCATAATATGACCCCGGCAGACGCCTAGTTTAGGAGTTATAGCCATTTTAAAGTTTTGAATTTTCATTTTTCTGGTGCATAATATGACCCCCGCAGACGCCTAGTTTAGGAGTTATAGCCATTTTAAGATTTTGAATTTTTTTTCTGGTGCATAATATGACCCCCGCAGACGCCTAGTTTAGGAGTTATAGCCATTTTAAGATTTTGAATTTTTTTTTCTGGTGCATAATATAACCCCCGCAGACGCCTAGTTTAGGAGTTATAGCCATTTTAAAGTTTTGAATTTTCATTTTTCTGGTGCATAATATGACCCCGGCAGACGCCTAGTTTAGGAGTTATAGCCATTTTAAAGTTTTGAATTTTCTTTTTTCTGGTGCATAATATGACCCCCGCAGACGCCTAGTTTAGGAGTTATAGAAATTTTAAGATTTTGAATTTTTTTTTCTGGTGCATAATATGACCCCCGCAGACGCCTAGTTTAGGAGTTATAGCCATTTTAAAATTTTGAATTTTCATTTTTCTGGTGCATAATATGACCTCCGCAGACGCCTAGTTTAGGAGTTATAGCCATTTTATAGTTTTGAATTTTCATTTTTCTGGTGCATAATATGACCCCCGCAGACGCCTAGTTTAGGAGTTATAGCCATTTTACGATTTTGAATTTTCATTTTTCTGGTGCATAATATAACCCCCGCAGACGCCTAGTTTAGGAGTTATAGCCATTTTAAAGTTTTGAATTTTCATTTTTCTGGTGCATAATATGACCCCCGCAGACGCCTAGTTTAGGAGTTATAGCCATTTTAAGATTTTGAATTTTTTTTTCTGGTGCATAATATGACCCCCGCAGACGCCTAGTTTAGGAGTTATAGCCATTTTAAAATTTTGAATTTTCATTTTTCTGGTGCATAATATGACCCCCGCAGACGCCTAGTTTAGGAGTTATAGCCATTTTAAAGTTTTGAATTTTCATTTTTCTGGTGCATAATATGACCCCGGCAGACGCCTAGTTTAGGAGTTATAGCCATTTTAAAGTTTTGAATTTTCATTTTTCTGGTGCATAATATGACCCCCGCAGACGCCTAGTTTAGGAGTTATAGCCATTTTAAGATTTTGAATTTTTTTTCTGGTGCATAATATGACCCCCGCAGACGCCTAGTTTAGGAGTTATAGCCATTTTAAAATTTTGAATTTTCATTTTTCTGGTGCATAATATGACCCCCGCAGACGCCTAGTTTAGGAGTTATAGCCATTTTAAAGTTTTGAATTTTCATTTTTCTGGTGCATAATATGACCCCCGCAGACGCCTAGTTTAGGAGTTATAGCCATTTTAAGATTTTGAATTTTTTTTTCTGGTGCATAATATGACCCCCGCAGACGCCTAGTTTAGGAGTTATTGCCATTTTAAAATTTTGAATTTTCATTTTTCTGGTGCATAATATGACCCCCGCAGACGCCTAGTTTAGGAGTTATAGCCATTTTAAAGTTTTGAATTTTAATTTTTCTGGTACATAATATGACCCCCGCAGACGCCTAGTTTAGGAGTTATAGCCATTTTAAAGTTTTGAATTTTCATTTTTCTGGTGCCTAATATGACCCCCGCAGATGCCTAGTTTAGGAGTTATAGCCATTTTAAAGTTTTGAATTTTAATTTTTCTGGTACATAATATGACCCCCGCAGACGCCTAGTTTAGGAGTTATAGCCATTTTAAAGTTTTGAATTTTCATTTTTTCTGGTGCATAATATGACCCCCGCAGACGCCTAGTTTAGGAGTTATAGCCATTTAAGATTTTGAATTTTTTTTTCTGGTGCATAATATGACCCCCGCAGACGCCTAGTTTAGGAGTTATAGCCATTTTAAAATTTTGAATTTTCATTTTTCTGGTGCATAATATGACCCCCGCAGACGCCTAGTTTAGGAGTTATAACCATTTTAAAGTTTTGAATTTTCATTTTTCTGGTGCATAATATGACCCCCGCAGACGCCTAGTTTAGGAGTTATAGCCATTTTAAGATTTGAATTTTTTTTTCTGGTGCATAATATGACCCCCGCAGACGCCTAGTTTAGAGTTATAGCCATTTTAAGATTTTGAATTTTCATTTTTCTGGTGCATAATATGACCCCCGCAGACGCCTAGTTAGGAGTTATAGCCATTTTAAAGTTTTGAATTTTCATTTTTCTGGTGCACAATATGACCCCCGCAGACGCCTAGTTTAGGAGTTATAGCCATTTTAAAGTTTTGATTTTTCATTTTTCTGGTGCATAATATGACCCCCGCAGACGCCTAGTTTAGGAGTTATAGCCATTTTAAAATTTTGAATTTTCATTTTTCTGGTGCATAATATGACCCCCGCAGACGCCTAGTTTAGGAGTTATAGCCATTTTAAAGTTTTGAATTTTCATTTTTCTGGTGCATAATATGACCCCCGCAGACGCCTAGTTTAGGAGTTATAGCCATTTTAAGATTTTGATTTTTTTTCTGGTGCATAATATGACCCCCGCAGACGCCTAGTTTAGGAGTTATAGCCATTTTAAAGTTTTGATTTTCATTTTTCTGGTGCATAATATGACCCCCGCAGACGCCTAGTTTAGGAGTTATAGCCATTTTAAGATTTTGAATTTTTTTTCTGGTGCATAATATGACCCCGGCAGACGCCTAGTTTAGGAGTTATAGCCATTTTAAAGTTTTGATTTTCATTTTTCTGGTGCATAATATGACCCCCGCAGACGCCTAGTTTAGGAGTTATAGCCATTTTAAGATTTTGAATTTTTTTTCTGGTGCATAATATGACCCCCGCAGACGCCTAGTTTAGGAGTTATAGCCATTTTAAGATTTTGAATTTTTTTTCTGGTGCATAATATGACCCCCGCAGACGCCTAGTTTAGGAGTTATAGCCATTTTAAGATTTGAATTTTTTTTTCTGGTGCATAATATGACCCCCGCAGACGCCTAGTTTAGGAGTTATAGCCATTTTAAAGTTTTGATTTTCATTTTTCTGGTGCATAATATGACCCCCGCAGACGCCTAGTTTAGGAGTTATAGCCATTTTAAGATTTTGAATTTTTTTTTCTGGTGCATAATATGACCCCCCCAAAAACGCCTAGTTTAGGAGTTATAGCCATTTTAAAATTTTGAATTTTCATTTTTCTGGTGCATAATATGACCTCCGCAGACGCCTAGTTTAGGAGTTATAGCCATTTTATAGTTTTGAATTTTCATTTTTCTGGTGCATAATATGACCCCCCGCAGACGCCTAGTTTAGGGTTATAGCCATTTTACGATTTTGAATTTTCATTTTTCTGGTGCATAATATAACCCCCGCAGACGCCTAGTTTAGGAGTTATAGCCATTTTAAAGTTTTGAATTTTCATTTTTCTGGTGCATAATATGACCCCCGCAGACGCCTAGTTTAGGAGTTATAGCCATTTTAAAATTTGAATTTGTTTTTTCTGGTGCATTCTGGTGCATAATATGACCCCCGCAGACGCCTAGTTTAGGAGTTATAGCCATTTTAAAATTTTGAATTTTCATTTTTCTGGTGCATAATATGACCCCCGCAGACGCCTAGTTTAGGAGTTATAGCCATTTTAAAGTTTTGAATTTTCATTATTCTGGTGCATAATATGACCCCGGCAGACGCCTAGTTTAGGAGTTATAGCCATTTTAAAGTTTTGAATTTTCATTTTTCTGGTGCATAATATGACCCCCGCAGACGCCTAGTTTAGGAGTTATAGCCATTTTAAGATTTTGAATTTTTTTTCTGGTGCATAATATGACCCCCGCAGACGCCTAGTTTAGGAGTTATAGCCATTTTAAAATTTTAAATTTTCATTTTTCTGGTGCATAATATGACCCCCGCAGACGCCTAGTTTAGGAGTTATAGCCATTTTAAAGTTTTGAATTTTCATTTTTCTGGTGCATAATATGACCCCCGCAGACGCCTAGTTTAGGAGTTATAGCCATTTTAAGATTTTGAATTTTTTTTTCTGGTGCATAATATGACCCCCGCAGACGCCTAGTTTAGGAGTTATTGCCATTTTAAAATTTTGAATTTTCATTTTTCTGGTGCATAATATGACCCCCGCAGACGCCTAGTTTAGGAGTTATAGCCATTTTAAAGTTTTGAATTTTAATTTTTCTGGTACATAATATGACCCCCGCAGACGCCTAGTTTAGGAGTTATAGCCATTTTAAAGTTTTGAATTTTCATTTTTCTGGTGCCTAATATGACCCCCGCAGATGCCTAGTTTAGGAGTTATAGCCATTTTAAAGTTTTGAATTTTAATTTTTCTGGTACATAATATGACCCCCGCAGACGCCTAGTTTAGGAGTTATAGCCATTTTAAAGTTTTGAATTTTCATTTTTCTGGTGCATAATATGACCCCCGCAGACGCCTAGTTTAGGAGTTATAGCCATTTTAAGATTTTGAATTTTTTTTTCTGGTGCATAATATGACCCCCGCAGACGCCTAGTTTAGGAGTTATAGCCATTTTAAAATTTTGAATTTTCATTTTTCTGGTGCATAATATGACCCCCGCAGACGCCTAGTTTAGGAGTTATAGCCATTTTAAAGTTTTGAATTTTCATTTTTCTGGTGCATAATATGACCCCCGCAGACGCCTAGTTTAGGAGTTATAGCCATTTTAAGATTTTGAATTTTTTTTTCTGGTGCATAATATGACCCCCGCAGACGCCTAGTTTAGGAGTTATAGCCATTTTAAGATTTTGAATTTTCATTTTTCTGGTGCATAATATGACCCCCGCAGACGCCTAGTTTAGGAGTTATAGCCATTTTAAAGTTTTGAATTTTCATTTTTCTGGTGCACAATATGACCCCCGCAGACGCCTAGTTTAGGAGTTATAGCCATTTTAAAGTTTTGATTTTTCATTTTTCTGGTGCATAATATGACCCCCGCAGACGCCTAGTTTAGGAGTTATAGCCATTTTAAAATTTTGAATTTTCATTTTTCTGGTGCATAATATGACCCCCGCAGACGCCTAGTTTAGGAGTTATAGCCATTTTAAAGTTTTGAATTTTCATTTTTCTGGTGCATAATATGACCCCCGCAGACGCCTAGTTTAGGAGTTATAGCCATTTTAAGATTTTGAATTTTTTTTTCTGGTGCATAATATGACCCCCGCAGACGCCTAGTTTAGGAGTTATAGCCATTTTAAAGTTTTGATTTTTCATTTTTCTGGTGCATAATATGACCCCCGCAGACGCCTAGTTTAGGAGTTATAGCCATTTTAAGATTTTGAATTTTTTTTTCTGGTGCATAATATGACCCCGGCTGACGCCTAGTTTAGGAGTTATAGCCATTTTAAAGTTTTGAATTTTCATTTTTCTGGTGCATAATATGACCCCCGCAGACGCCTAGTTTAGGAGTTATAGCCATTTTAAGATTTTGAATTTTTTTTCTGGTGCATAATATGACCCCCGCAGACGCCTAGTTTAGGAGTTATAGCCATTTTAAGATTTTGAATTTTTTTTTCTGGTGCATAATATAACCCCCGCAGACGCCTAGTTTAGGAGTTATAGCCATTTTAAAGTTTTGAATTTTCATTTTTCTGGTGCATAATATGACCCCGGCAGACGCCTAGTTTAGGAGTTATAGCCATTTTAAAGTTTTGAATTTTCTTTTTTCTTGTGCATAATATAACCCCCGCAGACGCCTAGTTTAGGAGTTATAGCCATTTTAAAGTTTTGAATTTTCATTTTTCTGGTGCATAATATGACCCCCGCAGACGCCTAGTTTAGGAGTTATAGCCATTTTAAGATTTTGAATTTTTTTTTCTGGTACATAATATGACCCCCGCAGACGCCTAGTTTAGGAGTTATAGCCATTTTATAGTTTTGAATTTTCATTTTTCTGGTGCATAATATGACCCCCGCAGACGCCTAGTTTAGGAGTTATATCCATTTTACGATTTTGAATTTTCATTTTTCTGGTGCATAATATGACCCCCGCAGACGCCTAGTTTAGGAGTTATAGCCATTTTAAAGTTTTGAATTTTCATTTTTCTGGTGCATAATATGACCCCCGCAGACGCCTAGTTTAGGAGTTATAGCCATTTTAAGATTTTGAATTTTTTTTTCTGGTACATAATATGACCCCCGCAGACGCCTAGTTTAGGAGTTATAGCCATTTTAAAATTTTGAATTTTCATTTTTCTGGTGCATAATATGACCTCCGCAGACGCCTAGTTTAGGAGTTATAGCCATTTTATAGTTTTGAATTTTCATTTTTCTGGTGCATAATATGACCCCCGCAGACGCCTAGTTTAGGAGTTATAGCCATTTTACGATTTTGAATTTTCATTTTTCTGGTGCATAATATGACCCCCGCAGACGCCTAGTTTAGGAGTTATAGCCATTTTAAAGTTTTGAATTTTCATTTTTCTGGTGCATAATATGACCCCCGCAGACGCCTAGTTTAGGAGTTATAGCCATTTTAAGATTTTGAATTTTTTTTTCTGGTGCATAATATGACCCCCGCAGACGCCTTGTTTAGGAGTTATAGCCATTTTAAAATTTTGAATTTTCATTTTTCTGGTGCATAATATGACCCCCGCAGACGCCTAGTTTAGGAGTTATAGCCATTTTAAAGTTTTGAATTTTCATTTTTCTGGTGCATAATATGACCCCGGCAGACGCCTAGTTTAGGAGTTATAGCCATTTTAAAGTTTTGAATTTTCATTTTTCTGGTGCATAATATGACCCCCGCAGACGCCTAGTTTAGGAGTTATAGCCATTTTAAGATTTTGAATTTTTTTTCTGGTGCATAATATGACCCCCGCAGACGCCTAATTTAGGAGTTATAGCCATTTTAAAGTTTTGAATTTTCATTTTTCTGGTGCATAATATGACCCCCGCAGACGCCTAGTTTAGGAGTTATAGCCATTTTAAGATTTTGAATTTTTTTTCTGGTGCATAATATGACCCCCGGAGACGCCTAGTTTAGGAGTTATAGCCATTTTAAAATTTTGAATTTTCATTTTTCTGGTGCATAATATGACCCCCGCAGACGCCTAGTTTAGGAGTTATAGCCATTTTAAAGTTTTGAATTTTCATTTTTCTGGTGCATAATATGACCCCCGCAGACGCCTAGTTTAGGAGTTATAGCCATTTTAAGATTTTGAATTTTTTTTTCTGGTGCATAATATGACCCCCGCAGACGCCTAGTTTAGGAGTTATAGCCATTTTAAAATTTTGAATTTTAATTTTTCTGGTGCATAATATGACCCCCGCAGACGCCTAGTTTAGGAGTTATAGCCAATTTAAAGTTTTGAATTTTAATTTTTCTGGTACATAATATGACCCCCGCAGACGCCTAGTTTAGGAGTTATAGCCATTTTAAAGTTTTGAATTTTCATTTTTCTGGTGCCTAATATGACCCCCGCAGACGCCTAGTTTAGGAGTTATAGCCATTTTAAAGTTTTGAAATTTAATTTTTCTGGTACATAATATGACCACCGCAGACGCCTAGTTTAGGAGTTATAGCCATTTTAAAGTTTTGAATTTTCATTTTTCTGGTGCATAATATGACCCCCGCAGACGCCTAGTTTAGGAGTTATAGCCATTTTAAGATTTTGAATTTTTTTTTCTGGTGCATAATATGACCCCCGCAGACGCCTAGTTTAGGAGTTATAGCCATTTTAAAGTTTTGAATTTTCATTTTTCTGGTGCATAATATGACCCCCGCAGACGCCTAGTTTAGGAGTTATAGCCATTTTAAGATTTTGAATTTTTTTTTCTGGTGCATAATATGACCCCCGCAGACGCCTAGTTTAGGAGTTATAACCATTTTAAAATTTTGAATTTTAATTTTTCTGGTGCCTAATATGACCCCCGCAGACGCCTAGTTTAGGAGTTATAGCCATTTTAAAGTTTTGAAATTTAATTTTTCTGGTACATAATATGACCACCGCAGACGCCTAGTTTAGGAGTTATAGCCATTTTAAAGTTTTGAATTTTCATTTTTCTGGTGCATAATATGACCCCCGCAGACGCCTAGTTTAGGAGTTATAGCCATTTTAAGATTTTGAATTTTTTTTTCTGGTGCATAATATGACCCCCGCAGACGCCTAGTTTAGGAGTTATAGCCATTTTAAAGTTTTGAATTTTCATTTTTCTGGTGCATAATATGACCCCCGCAGACGCCTAGTTTAGGAGTTATAGCCATTTTAAAGTTTTGAATTTTAATTTTTCTGGTACATAATATGACCCCCGCAGACGCCTAGTTTAAGAGTTATAGCCATTTTAAAGTTTTGAATTTTAATTTTTCTGGTGCATAATATGACCCCCGCAGACGCCTAGTTTAGGAGTTATAGCCATTTTAAGATTTTGAATTTTTTTTTCTGGTGCATAATATGACCCCCGCAGACGCCTAGTTTAGGAGTTATTGCCATTTTAAAATTTTGAATTTTAATTTTTCTGGTGCATAATATGACCCCCGCAGACGCCTAGTTTAGGAGTTATAGCCATTTTAAAGTTTTGAATTTTAATTTTTCTGGTACATAATATGACCCCCGCAGACGCCTAGTTTAGGAGTTATAGCCATTTTAAAGTTTTGAATTTTCATTTTTCTGGTGCCTAATATGACCCCCGCAGACGCCTAGTTTAGGAGTTATAGCCATTTTAAAGTTTTGAATTTTAATTTTTCTGGTACATAATATGACCCCCGCAGACGCCTAGTTTAGGAGTTATAGCCATTTTAAAGTTTTGAATTTTCATTTTTCTGGTGCATAATATGACCCCCGCAGACGCCTAGTTTAGGAGTTATAGCCATTTTAAGATTTTGAATTTTTTTTTCTGGTGCATAATATGACCCCCGCAGACGCCTAGTTTAGGAGTTATAGCCATTTTAAAATTTTGAATTTTCATTTTTCTGGTGCATAATATGACCCCCGCAGACGCCTAGTTTAGGAGTTATAGCCATTTTAAAGTTTTGAATTTTCATTTTTCTGGTGCATAATATGACCCCCGCAGACGCCTAGTTTAGGAGTTATAGCCATTTTAAGATTTTGAATTTTTTTTTCTGGTGCATAATATGACCCCCGCAGACGCCTAGTTTAGGAGTTATAGCCATTTTAAGATTTTGAATTTTCATTTTTCTGGTGCATAATATGACCCCCGCAGACGCCTAGTTTAGGAGTTATAGCCATTTTAAAGTTTTGAATTTTCATTTTTCTGGTGCACAATATGACCCCCGCAGACGCCTAGTTTAGGAGTTATAGCCATTTTAAAGTTTTGAATTTTCTTTTTTCTTGTGCATAATATAACCCCCGCAGACGCCTAGTTTAGGAGTTATAGCCAATTTAAAGTTTTGAATTTTCATTTTTCTGGTGCATAATATGACCCCCGCAGACGCCTAGTTTAGGAGTTATAGCCATTTTAAGATTTTGAATTTTTTTTTCTGGTGCATAATATGACCCCCGCAGACGCCTAGTTTAGGAGTTATAGCCATTTTAAAATTTTGAATTTTCATTTTTCTGGTGCATAATATGACCTCCGCAGACGCCTAGTTTAGGAGTTATAGCCATTTTATAGTTTTGAATTTTCATTTTTCTGGTGCATAATATAACCCCCGCAGACGCCTAGTTTAGGAGTTATAGCCAATTTAAAGTTTTGAATTTTCATTTTTCTGGTGCATAATATGACCCCCGCAGACGCCTAGTTTAGGAGTTATAGCCATTTTAAAATTTTGAATTTTCATTTTTCTGGTGCATAATATGACCCCCGCAGACGCCTAGTTTAGGAGTTATAGCCATTTTAAAGTTTTGAATTTTCATTTTTCTGGTGCATAATATGACCCCCGCAGACGCCTAGTTTAGGAGTTATAGCCATTTTAAGATTTTGAATTTTTTTTTCTGGTGCATAATATGACCCCCGCAGACGCCTAGTTTAGGAGTTATAGCCATTTTAAGATTTTGAATTTTCATTTTTCTGGTGCATAATATGACCCCCGCAGACGCCTAGTTTAGGAGTTATAGCCATTTTAAAGTTTTGAATTTTCATTTTTCTGGTGCACAATATGACCCCCGCAGACGCCTAGTTTAGGAGTTATAGCCATTTTAAAGTTTTGAATTTTCTTTTTTCTTGTGCATAATATAACCCCCGCAGACGCCTAGTTTAGGAGTTATAGCCAATTTAAAGTTTTGAATTTTCATTTTTCTGGTGCATAATATGACCCCCGCAGACGCCTAGTTTAGGAGTTATAGCCATTTTAAGATTTTGATTTTTTTTTTCTGGTGCATAATATGACCCCCGCAGACGCCTAGTTTAGGAGTTATAGCCATTTTAAAGTTTTGAATTTTCTTTTTTCTTGTGCATAATATAACCCCCGCAGACGCCTAGTTTAGGAGTTATAGCCAATTTAAAGTTTTGAATTTTCATTTTTCTGGTGCATAATATGACCCCCGCAGACGCCTAGTTTAGGAGTTATAGCCATTTTAAGATTTTGAATTTTTTTTTCTGGTGCATAATATGACCCCCGCAGACGCCTAGTTTAGGAGTTATAGCCATTTTAAAATTTTGAATTTTCATTTTTCTGGTGCATAATATGACCCCCGCAGATGCCTAGTTTAGGAGTTATAGCCATTTTAAAGTTTTGAATTTTCATTTTTCTGGTGCATAATATGACCCCGGCAGACGCCTAGTTTAGGAGTTATAGCCATTTTAAAGTTTTGAATTTTCATTTTTCTGGTGCATAATATGACCCCCGCAGACGCCTAGTTTAGGAGTTATAGCCATTTTAAGATTTTGAATTTTTTTTCTGGTGCATAATATGACCCCCGCAGACGCCTAGTTTAGGAGTTATAGCCATTTTAAAGTTTTGAATTTTCATTTTTCTGGTGCATAATATGACCCCCGCAGACGCCTAGTTTAGGAGTTATAGCCATTTTAAGATTTTGAATTTTTTTTCTGGTGCATAATATGACCCCCGCAGACGCCTAGTTTAGGAGTTATAGCCATTTTAAAATTTTGAATTTTCATTTTTCTGGTGCATAATATGACCCCCGCAGACGCCTAGTTTAGGAGTTATAGCTATTTTAAAGTTTTGAATTTTCATTTTTCTGGTGCATAATATGACCCCCGCAGACGCCTAGTTTAGGAGTTATAGCCATTTTAAGATTTTGAATTTTTTTTCTGGTGCATAATATGACCCCCGCAGACGCCTAGTTTAGGAGTTATAGCCATTTTAAAATTTTGAATTTTAATTTTTCTGGTGCATAATATGACCCCCGCAGACGCCTAGTTTAGGAGTTATAGCCATTTTAAAGTTTTGAATTTTAATTTTTCTGGTACATAATATGACCCCCGCAGACGCCTAGTTTAGGAGTTATAGCCATTTTAAAGTTTTGAATTTTCATTTTTCTGGTGCCTAATATGACCCCCGCAGACGCCTAGTTTAGGAGTTATAGCCATTTTAAAGTTTTGAATTTTAATTTTTCTGGTACATAATATGACCCCCGCAGACGCCTAGTTTAGGAGTTATAGCCATTTTAAAGTTTTGAATTTTCATTTTTCTGGTGCATAATATGACCCCCGCAGACGCCTAGTTTAGGAGTTATAGCCATTTTAAGATTTTGAATTTTTTTTTCTGGTGCATAATATGACCCCCGCAGACGCCTAGTTTAGGAGTTATAGCCATTTTAAAATTTTGAATTTTCATTTTTCTGGTGCATAATATGACCCCCGCAGACGCCTAGTTTAGGAGTTATAGCCATTTTAAAGTTTTGAATTTTCATTTTTCTGGTGCATAATATGACCCCCGCAGACGCCTAGTTTAGGAGTTATAGCCATTTTAAGATTTTGAATTTTTTTTTCTGGTGCATAATATGACCCCCGCAGACGCCTAGTTTAGGAGTTATAGCCATTTTAAGATTTTGAATTTTCATTTTTCTGGTGCATAATATGACCCCCGCAGCCGCCTAGTTTAGGAGTTATAGCCATTTTAAAGTTTTGAATTTTCATTTTTCTGGTGCACAATATGACCCCCGCAGACGCCTAGTTTAGGAGTTATAGCCATTTTAAAGTTTTGATTTTTCATTTTTCTGGTGCATAATATGACCCCCGCAGACGCCTAGTTTAGGAGTTATAGCCATTTTAAAATTTTGAATTTTCATTTTTCTGGTGCATAATATGACCCCCGCAGACGCCTAGTTTAGGAGTTATAGCCATTTTAAAGTTTTGAATTTTCATTTTTCTGGTGCATAATATGACCCCCGCAGACGCCTAGTTTAGGAGTTATAGCCATTTTAAGATTTTGAATTTTTTTTTCTGGTGCATAATATGACCCCAGCAGACGCCTAGTTTAGGAGTTATAGCCATTTTAAAGTTTTGATTTTTCATTTTTCTGGTGCATAATATGACCCCCGCAGACGCCTAGTTTAGGAGTTATAGCCATTTTAAGATTTTGAATTTTTTTTTCTGGTGCATAATATGACCCCGGCAGACGCCTAGTTTAGGAGTTATAGCCATTTTAAAGTTTTGAATTTTCATTTTTCTGGTGCATAATATGACCCCCGCAGACGCCTAGTTTAGGAGTTATAGCCATTTTAAGATTTTGAATTTTTTTTCTGGTGCATAATATGACCCCCGCAGACGCCTAGTTTAGGAGTTATAGCCATTTTAAGATTTTGAATTTTTTTTTCTGGTGCATAATATAACCCCCGCAGACGCCTAGTTTAGGAGTTATAGCCATTTTAAAGTTTTGAATTTTCATTTTTCTGGTGCATAATATGACCCCGGCAGACGCCTAGTTTAGGAGTTATAGCCATTATAAAGTTTTGAATTTTCATTTTTCTGGTGCATAATATGACCTCCGCAGACGCCTAGTTTAGGAGTTATAGCCATTTTATAGTTTTGAATTTTCATTTTTCTGGTGCATAATATGACCCCCGCAGACGCCTAGTTTAGGAGTTATAGCCATTTTAAGATTTTGAATTTTCATTTTTCTGGTGCATAATATGACCCCCGCAGACGCCTAGTTTAGGAGTTATAGCCATTTTAAAGTTTTGAATTTTCATTTTTCTGGTGCATAATATGACCCCCGCAGACGCCTAGTTTAGGAGTTATAGCCATTTTAAGATTTTGAATTTTTTTTTCTGGTGCATAATATGACCCCCGCAGACGCCTAGTTTAGGAGTTATAGCCATTTTAAAATTTTGAATTTTCATTTTTCTGGTGCATAATATGACTCCCGCAGACGCCTAGTTTAGGAGTTATAGCCATTTTAAAGTTTTGAATTTTCATTTTTCTGGTGCATAATATGACCCCGGCAGACGCCTAGTTTAGGAGTTATAGCCATTTTAAAGTTTTGAATTTTCATTTTTCTGGTGCATAATATGACCCCCGCAGACGCCTAGTTTAGGAGTTATAGCCATTTTAAGATTTTGAATATTTTTTTTCTGGTGCATAATATGACCCCCGCAGACGCCTAGTTTAGGAGTTATAGCCATTTTAAAATTTTGAATTTTCATTTTTCTGGTGCATAATATGACCCCCGCAGACGCCTAGTTTAGGAGTTATAGCCATTTTAAAATTTTGAATTTTCATTTTTCTGGTGCATAATATGACCCCCGCAGACGCCTAGTTTAGGAGTTATAGCCATTTTAAAGTTTTGAATTTTCATTTTTCTGGTGCATAATATGACCCCCGCAGACGCCTAGTTTAGGAGTTATAGCCATTTTAAGATTTTGAATTTTTTTTTCTGGTGCATAATATGACCCCCGCAGACGCCTAGTTTAGGAGTTATAGCCATTTTAAGATTTTGAATTTTCATTTTTCTGGTGCATAATATGACCCCCGCAGCCGCCTAGTTTAGGAGTTATAGCCATTTTAAAGTTTTGAATTTTCATTTTTCTGGTGCACAATATGACCCCCGCAGACGCCTAGTTTAGGAGTTATAGCCATTTTAAAGTTTTGATTTTTCATTTTTCTGGTGCATAATATGACCCCCGCAGACGCCTAGTTTAGGAGTTATAGCCATTTTAAAATTTTGAATTTTCATTTTTCTGGTGCATAATATGACCCCCGCAGACGCCTAGTTTAGGAGTTATAGCCATTTTAAAGTTTTGAATTTTCATTTTTCTGGTGCATAATATGACCCCCGCAGACGCCTAGTTTAGGAGTTATAGCCATTTTAAGATTTTGAATTTTTTTTTCTGGTGCATAATATGACCCCAGCAGACGCCTAGTTTAGGAGTTATAGCCATTTTAAAGTTTTGATTTTTCATTTTTCTGGTGCATAATATGACCCCCGCAGACGCCTAGTTTAGGAGTTATAGCCATTTTAAGATTTTGAATTTTTTTTTCTGGTGCATAATATGACCCCGGCAGACGCCTAGTTTAGGAGTTATAGCCATTTTAAAGTTTTGAATTTTCATTTTTCTGGTGCATAATATGACCCCCGCAGACGCCTAGTTTAGGAGTTATAGCCATTTTAAGATTTTGAATTTTTTTTCTGGTGCATAATATGACCCCCGCAGACGCCTAGTTTAGGAGTTATAGCCATTTTAAGATTTTGAATTTTTTTTTCTGGTGCATAATATAACCCCCGCAGACGCCTAGTTTAGGAGTTATAGCCATTTTAAAGTTTTGAATTTTCATTTTTCTGGTGCATAATATGACCCCGGCAGACGCCTAGTTTAGGAGTTATAGCCATTATAAAGTTTTGAATTTTCATTTTTCTGGTGCATAATATGACCTCCGCAGACGCCTAGTTTAGGAGTTATAGCCATTTTATAGTTTTGAATTTTCATTTTTCTGGTGCATAATATGACCCCCGCAGACGCCTAGTTTAGGAGTTATAGCCATTTTACGATTTTGAATTTTCATTTTTCTGGTGCATAATATGACCCCCGCAGACGCCTAGTTTAGGAGTTATAGCCATTTTAAAGTTTTGAATTTTCATTTTTCTGGTGCATAATATGACCCCCGCAGACGCCTAGTTTAGGAGTTATAGCCATTTTAAGATTTTGAATTTTTTTTTCTGGTGCATAATATGACCCCCGCAGACGCCTAGTTTAGGAGTTATAGCCATTTTAAAATTTTGAATTTTCATTTTTCTGGTGCATAATATGACCCCCGCAGACGCCTAGTTTAGGAGTTATAGCCATTTTAAAGTTTTGAATTTTCATTTTTCTGGTGCATAATATGACCCCGGCAGACGCCTAGTTTAGGAGTTATAGCCATTTTAAAGTTTTGAATTTTCATTTTTCTGGTGCATAATATGACCCCCGCAGACGCCTAGTTTAGGAGTTATAGCCATTTTAAGATTTTGAATATTTTTTTTCTGGTGCATAATATGACCCCCGCAGACGCCTAGTTTAGGAGTTATAGCCATTTTAAAATTTTGAATTTTCATTTTTCTGGTGCATAATATGACCCCCGCAGACGCCTAGTTTAGGAGTTATAGCCATTTTAAGATTTTGAATTTTTTTTCTGGTGCATAATATGACCCCCGCAGACGCCTAGTTTAGGAGTTATAGCCATTTTAAAGTTTTGAATTTTCATTTTTCTGGTGCATAATATGACCCCCGCAGACGCCTAGTTTAGGAGTTATAGCCATTTTAAGATTTTGAATTTTTTTTCTGGTGCATAATATGACCCCCGCAGACGCCTAGTTTAGGAGTTATAGCCATTTTAAAATTTTGAATTTTCATTTTTCTGGTGCATAATATGACCCCCGCAGACGCCTAGTTTAGGAGTTATAGCCATTTTAAAGTTTTGAATTTTCATTTTTCTGGTGCATAATATGACCCCCGCAGACGCCTAGTTTAGGAGTTATAGCCATTTTAAGATTTTGAATTTTTTTTTCTGGTGCATAATATGACCCCCGCAGACGCCTAGTTTAGGAGTTATAGCCATTTTAAAATTTTGAATTTTAATTTTTCTGGTGCATAATATGACCCCCGCTGACGCCTAGTTTAGGAGTTATAGCCATTTTAAAGTTTTGAATTTTAATTTTTCTGGTACATAATATGACCCCCGCAGACGCCTAGTTTAGGAGTTATAGCCATTTTAAAGTTTTGAATTTTCATTTTTCTGGTACATAATATGACCCCCGCAGACGCCTAGTTTAGGAGTTATAGCCATTTTAAAGTTTTGAATTTTAATTTTTCTGGTGCATAATATGACCCCCGCAGACGCCTAGTTTAGGAGTTATAGCCATTTTAAGATTTTGAATTTTTTTTTCTGGTGCATAATATGACCCCCGCAGACGCCTAGTTTAGGAGTTATAGCCATTTTAAAATTTTGAATTTTCATTTTTCTGGTGCATAATATGACCCCCGCAAACGCCTAGTTTAGGAGTTATAGCCATTTTAAAGTTTTGAATTTTCATTTTTCTGGTGCATAATATGACCCCCGCAGACGCCTAGTTTAGGAGTTATAGCCATTTTAAGATTTTGAATTTTCATTTTTCTGGTGCATAATATGACCCCCGCAGACGCCTAGTTTAGGAGTTATAGCCATTTTAAAGTTTTGAATTTTCATTTTTCTGGTGCACAATATGACCCCCGCAGACGCCTAGTTTAGGAGTTATAGCCATTTTAAAGTTTTGATTTTTCATTTTTCTGGTGCATAATATGACCCCCGCAGACGCCTAGTTTAGGAGTTATAGCCACTTTAAAATTTTGAATTTTCATTTTTCTGGTGCATAATATGACCCCCGCAGACGCCTAGTTTAGGAGTTATAGCCATTTTAAAGTTTTGAATTTTCATTTTTCTGGTGCATAATATGACCCCCGCAGACGCCTAGTTTAGGAGTTATAGCCTTTTTAAGATTTTGAATTTTTTTTTCTGGTGCATAATATGACCCCCGCAGACGCCTAGTTTAGGAGTTATAGCCATTTTAAAGTTTTGATTTTTCATTTTTCTGGTGCATAATATGACCCCCGCAGACGCCTAGTTTAGGAGTTATAGCCATTTTAAGATTTTGAATTTTTTTTTCTGGTGCATAATATGACCCCGGCAGACGCCTAGTTTAGGAGTTATAGCCATTTTAAAGTTTTGAATTTTCATTTTTCTGGTGCATAATATGACCCCCGCAGACGCCTAGTTTAGGAGTTATAGCCATTTTAAGATTTTGAATTTTTTTTCTGGTGCATAATATGACCCCCGCAGACGCCTAGTTTAGGAGTTATAGCCATTTTAAGATTTTGAATTTTTTTTTCTGGTGCATAATATAACCCCCGCAGACGCCTAGTTTAGGAGTTATAGCCATTTTAGCGTTTTGAATTTTCATTTTTCTGGTGCATAATATGACCCCGGCAGACGCCTAGTTTAGGAGTTATAGCCATTTTAAAGTTTTGAATTTTCTTTTTTCTTGTGCATAATATGACCCCCGCAGACGCCTAGTTTAGGAGTTATAGCCATTTTAAGATTTTGAATTTTTTTTCTGGTGCATAATATGACCCCCGCAGACGCCTAGTTTAGGAGTTATAGCCATTTTAAAGTTTTGAATTTTCATTTTTCTGGTGCATAATATGACCCCGGCAGACGCCTAGTTTAGGAGTTATAGCCATTTTAAAGTTTTGAATTTTCATTTTTCTGGTGCATAATATGACCCCCGCAGACGCCTAGTTTAGGAGTTATAGCCATTTTAAGATTTTGAATTTTTTTTCTGGTGCATAATATGACCCCCGCAGACGCCTAGTTTAGGAGTTATAGCCATTTTAAAGTTTTGAATTTTCATTTTTCTGGTGCATAATATGACCCCCGCAGACGCCTAGTTTAGGAGTTATAGCCATTTTAAGATTTTGAATTTTTTTTCTGGTGCATAATATGACCCCCGCAGACGCCTAGTTTAGGAGTTATAGCCATTTTAAAATTTTGAATTTTCATTTTTCTGGTGCATAATATGACCCCCGCAGACGCCTAGTTTAGGAGTTATAGCCATTTTAAAGTTTTGAATTTTCATTTTTCTGGTGCATAATATGACCCCCGCAGACGCCTAGTTTAGGAGTTATAGCCATTTTAAGATTTTGAATTTTTTTTTCTGGTGCATAATATGACCCCCGCAGACGCCTAGTTTAGGAGTTATTGCCATTTTAAAATTTTGAATTTTAATTTTTCTGGTGCATAATATGACCCCCGCAGACGCCTAGTTTAGGAGTTATAGCCATTTTAAAGTTTTGAATTTTAATTTTTCTGGTACATAATATGACCCCCGCAGACGCCTAGTTTAGGAGTTATAGCCATTTTAAAGTTTTGAATTTTCATTTTTCTGGTGCCTAATATGACCCCCGCAGATGCCTAGTTTAGGAGTTATAGCCATTTTAAAGTTTTGAATTTTAATTTTTCTGGTACATAATATGACCCCCGCAGACGCCTAGTTTAGGAGTTATAGCCATTTTAAAGTTTTGAATTTTCATTTTTCTGGTGCATAATATGACCCCCGCAGACGCCTAGTTTAGGAGTTATAGCCATTTTAAGATTTTGAATTTTTTTTTCTGGTGCATAATATGACCCCCGCAGACGCCTAGTTTAGGAGTTATAGCCATTTTAAAATTTTGAATTTTCATTTTTCTGGTGCATAATATGACCCCCGCAGACGCCTAGTTTAGGAGTTATAGCCATTTTAAAGTTTTGAATTTTCATTTTTCTGGTGCATAATATGACCCCCGCAGACGCCTAGTTTAGGAGTTATAGCCATTTTAAGATTTTGAATTTTTTTTTCTGGTGCATAATATGACCCCCGCAGACGCCTAGTTTAGGAGTTATAGCCATTTTAAGATTTTGAATTTTCATTTTTCTGGTGCATAATATGACCCCCGCAGACGCCTAGTTTAGGAGTTATAGCCATTTTAAAGTTTTGAATTTTCATTTTTCTGGTGCACAATATGACCCCCGCAGACGCCTAGTTTAGGAGTTATAGCCATTTTAAAGTTTTGATTTTTCATTTTTCTGGTGCATAATATGACCCCCGCAGACGCCTAGTTTAGGAGTTATAGCCATTTTAAAATTTTGAATTTTCATTTTTCTGGTGCATAATATGACCCCCGCAGACGCCTAGTTTAGGAGTTATAGCCATTTTAAAGTTTTGAATTTTCATTTTTCTGGTGCATAATATGACCCCCGCAGACGCCTAGTTTAGGAGTTATAGCCATTTTAAGATTTTGAATTTTTTTTTCTGGTCATAATATGACCCCCGCAGACGCCTAGTTTAGGAGTTATAGCCATTTTAAAGTTTTGATTTTTCATTTTTCTGGTGCATAATATGACCCCCGCAGACGCCTAGTTTAGGAGTTATAGCCATTTTAAGATTTTGAATTTTTTTTTCTGGTGCATAATATGACCCCGGCAGACGCCTAGTTTAGGAGTTATAGCCATTTTAAAGTTTTGAATTTTCATTTTTCTGGTGCATAATATGACCCCCGCAGACGCCTAGTTTAGGAGTTATAGCCATTTTAAGATTTTGAATTTTTTTTCTGGTGCATAATATGACCCCCGCAGACGCCTAGTTTAGGAGTTATAGCCATTTTAAGATTTTGAATTTTTTTTTCTGGTGCATAATATAACCCCCGCAGACGCCTAGTTTAGGAGTTATAGCCATTTTAAAGTTTTGAATTTTCATTTTTCTGGTGCATAATATGACCCCGGCAGACGCCTAGTTTAGGAGTTATAGCCATTTTAAAGTTTTGAATTTTCTTTTTTCTTGTGCATAATATAACCCCCGCAGACGCCTAGTTTAGGAGTTATAGCCATTTTAAAGTTTTGAATTTTCATTTTTCTGGTGCATAATATGACCCCCGCAGACGCCTAGTTTAGGAGTTATAGCCATTTTAAGATTTTGAATTTTTTTTTCTGGTACATAATATGACCTCCGCAGGCGCCTAGTTTAGGAGTTATAGCCATTTTAAAATTTTGAATTTTCATTTTTCTGGTGCATAATATGACCTCCGCAGACGCCTAGTTTAGGAGTTATAGCCATTTTATAGTTTTGAATTTTCATTTTTCTGGTGCATAATATGACCCCTGCAGACGCCTAGTTTAGGAGTTATAGCCATTTTAAAGTTTTGAATTTTCATTTTTCTGGTGCATAATATGACCCCCGCAGACGCCTAGTTTAGGAGTTATAGCCATTTTAAGATTTTGAATTTTTTTTTCTGGTGCATAATATGACCCCCGCAGACGCCTAGTTTAGGAGTTATAGCCATTTTAAAATTTTGAATTTTCATTTTTCTGGTGCATAATATGACCCCCGCAGACGCCTAGTTTAGGAGTTATAGCCATTTTAAAGTTTTGAATTTTCATTTTTCTGGTGCATAATATGACCCCCGCAGACGCCTAGTTTAGGAGTTATAGCCATTTTAAGATTTTGAATTTTTTTTTCTGGTGCATAATATGACCCCCCAGACGCCTAGTTTAGGAGTTATAGCCATTTTAAGATTTTGAATTTTCATTTTTCTGGTGCATAATATGACCCCCGCAGACGCCTAGTTTAGGAGTTATAGCCATTTTAAAGTTTTGAATTTTCATTTTTCTGGTGCACAATATGACCCCCGCAGACGCCTAGTTTAGGAGTTATAGCCATTTTAAAGTTTTGATTTTTCATTTTTCTGGTGCATAATATGACCCCCGCAGACGCCTAGTTTAGGAGTTATAGCCATTTTAAAATTTTGAATTTTCATTTTTCTGGTGCATAATATGACCCCCGCAGACGCCTAGTTTAGGAGTTATAGCCATTTTAAAGTTTTGAATTTTCATTTTTCTGGTGCATAATATGACCCCCGCAGACGCCTAGTTTAGGAGTTATAGCCATTTTAAGATTTTGAATTTTTTTTTCTGGTCATAATATGACCCCCGCAGACGCCTAGTTTAGGAGTTATAGCCATTTTAAAATTTTGAATTTTCATTTTTCTGGTGCATAATATGACCCCCGCAGACGCCTAGTTTAGGAGTTATAGCCATTTTAAAGTTTTGAATTTTCATTTTTCTGGTGCACAATATGACCCCCGCAGACGCCTAGTTTAGGAGTTATAGCCATTTTAAAGTTTTGATTTTTCATTTTTCTGGTGCATAATATGACCCCCGCAGACGCCTAGTTTAGGAGTTATAGCCATTTTAAAATTTTGAATTTTCATTTTTCTGGTGCATAATATGACCCCCGCAGACGCCTAGTTTAGGAGTTATAGCCATTTTAAAGTTTTGAATTTTCATTTTTCTGGTGCATAATATGACCCCCGCAGACGCCTAGTTTAGGAGTTATAGCCATTTTAAGATTTTGAATTTTTTTTTCTGGTCATAATATGACCCCCGCAGACGCCTAGTTTAGGAGTTATAGCCATTTTAAAATTTTGAATTTTCATTTTTCTGGTGCATAATATGACCCCCGCAGACGCCTAGTTTAGGAGTTATAGCCATTTTAAAGTTTTGAATTTTCATTTTTCTGGTGCACAATATGACCCCCGCAGACGCCTAGTTTAGGAGTTATAGCCATTTTAAAGTTTTGATTTTTCATTTTTCTGGTGCATAATATGACCCCCGCAGACGCCTAGTTTAGGAGTTATAGCCATTTTAAAATTTTGAATTTTCATTTTTCTGGTGCATAATATGACCCCCGCAGACGCCTAGTTTAGGAGTTATAGCCATTTTAAAGTTTTGAATTTTCATTTTTCTGGTGCATAATATGACCCCCGCAGACGCCTAGTTTAGGAGTTATAGCCATTTTAAGATTTTGAATTTTTTTTTCTGGTCATAATATGACCCCCGCAGACGCCTAGTTTAGGAGTTATAGCCATTTTAAAGTTTTGATTTTTCATTTTTCTGGTGCATAATATGACCCCCGCAGACGCCTAGTTTAGGAGTTATAGCCATTTTAAGATTTTGAATTTTTTTTTCTGGTGCATAATATGACCCCGGCAGACGCCTAGTTTAGGAGTTATAGCCATTTTAAAGTTTTGAATTTTCATTTTTCTGGTGCATAATATGACCCCCGCAGACGCCTAGTTTAGGAGTTATAGCCATTTTAAGATTTTGAATTTTTTTTCTGGTGCATAATATGACCCCCGCAGACGCCTAGTTTAGGAGTTATAGCCATTTTAAGATTTTGAATTTTTTTTTCTGGTGCATAATATAACCCCCGCAGACGCCTAGTTTAGGAGTTATAGCCATTTTAAAGTTTTGAATTTTCATTTTTCTGGTGCATAATATGACCCCGGCAGACGCCTAGTTTAGGAGTTATAGCCATTTTAAAGTTTTGAATTTTCTTTTTTCTTGTGCATAATATAACCCCCGCAGACGCCTAGTTTAGGAGTTATAGCCATTTTAAAGTTTTGAATTTTAATTTTTCTGGTGCATAATATGACCCCCGCAGACGCCTAGTTTAGGAGTTATAGCCATTTTAAGATTTTGAATTTTTTTTTCTGGTACATAATATGACCTCCGCAGACGCCTAGTTTAGGAGTTATAGCCATTTTAAAATTTTGAATTTTCATTTTTCTGGTGCATAATATGACCTCCGCAGACGCCTAGTTTAGGAGTTATAGCCATTTTATAGTTTTGAATTTTCATTTTTCTGGTGCATAATATGACCCCCGCAGACGCCTAGTTTAGGAGTTATAGCCATTTTACGATTTTGAATTTTCATTTTTCTGGTGCATAATATGACCCCCGCAGACGCCTAGTTTAGGAGTTATAGCCATTTTAAAGTTTTGAATTTTCATTTTTCTGGTGCATAATATGACCCCCGCAGACGCCTAGTTTAGGAGTTATAGCCATTTTAAGATTTTGAATTTTTTTTTCTGGTGCATAATATGACCCCCGCAGACGCCTAGTTTAGGAGTTATAGCCATTTTAAAATTTTGAATTTTCATTTTTCTGGTGCATAATATGACCCCCGCAGACGCCTAGTTTAGGAGTTATAGCCATTTTAAAGTTTTGAATTTTCATTTTTCTGGTGCATAATATGACCCCGGCAGACGCCTAGTTTAGGAGTTATAGCCATTTTAAAGTTTTGAATTTTCATTTTTCTGGTGCATAATATGACCCCCGCAGACGCCTAGTTTAGGAGTTATAGCCATTTTAAGATTTTGAATTTTTTTTCTGGTGCATAATATGACCCCCGCAGACGCCTAATTTAGGAGTTATAGCCATTTTAAAGTTTTGAATTTTCATTTTTCTGGTGCATAATATGACCCCCGCAGACGCCTAGTTTAGGAGTTATAGCCATTTTAAGGTTTTGAATTTTTTTTCTGGTGCATAATATGACCCCCGCAGACGCCTAGTTTAGGAGTTATAGCCATTTTAAAATTTTGAATTTTCATTTTTCTGGTGCATAATATGACCCCCGCAGACGCCTAGTTTAGGAGTTATAGCCATTTTAAAGTTTTGAATTTTCATTTTTCTGGTGCATAATATGACCCCCGCAGACGCCTAGTTTAGGAGTTATAGCCATTTTAAGATTTTGAATTTTTTTTTCTGGTGCATAATATGACCCCCGCAGACGCCTAGTTTAGGAGTTATAGCCATTTTAAAATTTTGAATTTTAATTTTTCTGGTGCATAATATGACCCCCGCAGACGCCTAGTTTAGGAGTTATAGCCAATTTAAAGTTTTGAATTTTAATTTTTCTGGTACATAATATGACCCCCGCAGACGCCTAGTTTAGGAGTTATAGCCATTTTAAAGTTTTGAATTTTCATTTTTCTGGTGCCTAATATGACCCCCGCAGACGCCTAGTTTAGGAGTTATAGCCATTTTAAAGTTTTGAATTTTAATTTTTCTGGTACATAATATGACCCCCGCAGACGCCTAGTTTAGGAGTTATAGCCATTTTAAAGTTTTGAATTTTCATTTTTCTGGTGCATAATATGACCCCCGCAGACGCCTAGTTTAGGAGTTATAGCCATTTTAAGATTTTGAATTTTTTTTTCTGGTGCATAATATGACCCCCGCAGACGCCTAGTTTAGGAGTTATAGCCATTTTAAAATTTTGAATTTTAATTTTTCTGGTGCATAATATGACCCCCGCAGACGCCTAGTTTAGGAGTTATAGCCATTTTAAAGTTTTGAATTTTAATTTTTCTGGTACATAATATGACCCCCGCAGACGCCTAGTTTAGGAGTTATAGCCATTTTAAAGTTTTGAATTTTCATTTTTCTGGTGCCTAATATGACCCCCGCAGACGCCTAGTTTAGGAGTTATAGCCATTTTAAAGTTTTGAATTTTAATTTTTCTGGTGCATAATATGACCCCCGCAGACGCCTAGTTTAGGAGTTATAGCCATTTTAAGATTTTGAATTTTTTTTTCTGGTGCATAATATGACCCCCGCAGACGCCTAGTTTAGGAGTTATTGCCATTTTAAAATTTTGAATTTTAATTTTTCTGGTGCATAATATGACCCCCGCAGACGCCTAGTTTAGGAGTTATAGCCATTTTAAAGTTTTGAATTTTAATTTTTCTGGTACATAATATGACCCCCGCAGACGCCTAGTTTAGGAGTTATAGCCATTTTAAAGTTTTGAATTTTCATTTTTCTGGTGCCTAATATGACCCCCGCAGACGCCTAGTTTAGGAGTTATAGCCATTTTAAAGTTTTGAATTTTAATTTTTCTGGTACATAATATGACCCCCGCAGACGCCTAGTTTAGGAGTTATAGCCATTTTAAAGTTTTGAATTTTCATTTTTCTGGTGCATAATATGACCCCCGCAGACGCCTAGTTTAGGAGTTATAGCCATTTTAAGATTTTGAATTTTTTTTTCTGGTGCATAATATGACCCCCGCAGACGCCTAGTTTAGGAGTTATAGCCATTTTAAAATTTTGAATTTTCATTTTTCTGGTGCATAATATGACCCCCGCAGACGCCTAGTTTAGGAGTTATAGCCATTTTAAAGTTTTGAATTTTCATTTTTCTGGTGCATAATATGACCCCCGCAGACGCCTAGTTTAGGAGTTATAGCCATTTTAAGATTTTGAATTTTTTTTTCTGGTGCATAATATGACCCCCGCAGACGCCTAGTTTAGGAGTTATAGCCATTTTAAGATTTTGAATTTTCATTTTTCTGGTGCATAATATGACCCCCGCAGACGCCTAGTTTAGGAGTTATAGCCATTTTAAAGTTTTGAATTTTCATTTTTCTGGTGCACAATATGACCCCCGCAGACGCCTAGTTTAGGAGTTATAGCCATTTTAAAGTTTTGATTTTTCATTTTTCTGGTGCATAATATGACCCCCGCAGACGCCTAGTTTAGGAGTTTTAGCCATTTTAAAATTTTGAATTTTCATTTTTCTGGTGCATAATATGACCCCCGCAGACGCCTAGTTTAGGAGTTGTAGCCATTTTAAAGTTTTGAATTTTCATTTTTCTGGTGCATAATATGACCCCCGCAGACGCCTAGTTTAGGAGTTATAGCCATTTTAAGATTTTGAATTTTTTTTTCTGGTGCATAATATGACCCCCGCAGACGCCTAGTTTAGGAGTTATAGCCATTTTAAAGTTTTGATTTTTCATTTTTCTGGTGCATAATATGACCCCCGCAGACGCCTAGTTTAGGAGTTATAGCCATTTAAAGATTTTGAATTTTTTTTTCTGGTGCATAATATGACCCCGGCAGACGCCTAGTTTAGGAGTTATAGCCATTTTAAAGTTTTGAATTTTCATTTTTCTGGTGCATAATATGACCCCCGCAGACGCCTAGTTTAGGAGTTATAGCCATTTTAAGATTTTGAATTTTTTTTCTGGTGCATAATATGACCCCCGCAGACGCCTAGTTTAGGAGTTATAGCCATTTTAAGATTTTGAATTTTTTTTTCTGGTGCATAATATGACCCCCGCAGACGCCTAGTTTAGGAGTTATAGCCATTTTAAAGTTTTGAATTTTCATTTTTCTGGTGCATAATATGACCCCCGCAGACGCCTAGTTTAGGAGTTATAGCCATTTTAAGATTTTGAATTTTTTTTCTGGTGCATAATATGACCCCCGCAGACGCCTAATTTAGGAGTTATAGCCATTTTAAAGTTTTGAATTTTCATTTTTCTGGTGCATAATATGACCCCCGCAGACGCCTAGTTTAGGAGTTATAGCCATTTTAAGATTTTGAATTTTTTTTCTGGTGCATAATATGACCCCCGCAGACGCCTAGTTTAGGAGTTATAGCCATTTTAAAATTTTGAATTTTCATTTTTCTGGTGCATAATATGACCCCCGCAGACGCCTAGTTTAGGAGTTATAGCCATTTTAAAGTTTTGAATTTTCATTTTTCTGGTGCATAATATGACCCCCGCAGACGCCTAGTTTAGGAGTTATAGCCATTTTAAGATTTTGAATTTTTTTTCTGGTGCATAATATGACCCCCGCAGACGCCTAATTTAGGAGTTATAGCCATTTTAAAGTTTTGAATTTTCATTTTTCTGGTGCATAATATGACCCCCGCAGACGCCTAGTTTAGGAGTTATAGCCATTTTAAGATTTTGAATTTTTTTTCTGGTGCATAATATGACCCCCGCAGACGCCTAGTTTAGGAGTTATAGCCATTTTAAAATTTTGAATTTTCATTTTTCTGGTGCATAATATGACCCCCGCAGACGCCTGGTTTAGGAGTTATAGCCATTTTAAAGTTTTGAATTTTCATTTTTCTGGTGCATAATATGACCCCCGCAGACGCCTAGTTTAGGAGTTATAGCCATTTTAAGATTTTGAATTTTTTTTTCTGGTGCATAATATGACCCCCGCAGACGCCTAGTTTAGGAGTTATAGCCATTTTAAAATTTTGAATTTTAATTTTTCTGGTGCATAATATGACCCCCGCAGACGCCTAGTTTAGGAGTTATAGCCATTTTAAAGTTTTGAATTTTAATTTTTCTGGTACATAATATGACCCCCGCAGACGCCTAGTTTAGGAGTTATAGCCATTTTAAAGTTTTGAATTTTCATTTTTCTGGTGCCTAATATGACCCCCGCAGACGCCTAGTTTAGGAGTTATAGCCATTTTAAAGTTTTGAATTTTAATTTTTCTGGTACATAATATGACCCCCGCAGACGCCTAGTTTAGGAGTTATAGCCATTTTAAAGTTTTGAATTTTCATTTTTCTGGTGCATAATATGACCCCCGCAGACGCCTAGTTTAGGAGTTATAGCCATTTTAAGATTTTGAATTTTTTTTTCTGCTGCATAATATGACCCCCGCAGACGCCTAGTTTAGGAGTTATAGCCATTTTAAAATTTTGAATTTTCATTTTGCTGGTGCATAATATGACCCCCGCAGACGCCTAGTTTAGGAGTTATAGCCATTTTAAAGTTTTGAATTTTCATTTTTCTGGTCCATAATATGACCCCCGCAGACGCCTAGTTTAGGAGTTATAGCCATTTTAAGATTTTGAATTTTTTTTTCTGGTGCATAATATGACCCCCGCAGACGCCTAGTTTAGGAGTTATAGCCATTTTAAGATTTTGAATTTTCATTTTTCTGGTGCATAATATGACCCCCGCAGACGCCTAGTTTAGGAGTTATAGCCATTTTAAAGTTTTGAATTTTCATTTTTCTGGTGCACAATATGACCCCCGCAGACGCCTAGTTTAGGAGTTATAGCCATTTTAAAGTTTTGATTTTTCATTTTTCTGGTGCATAATATGACCCCCGCAGACGCCTAGTTTAGGAGTTATAGCCATTTTAAGATTTTGAATTTTTTTTCTGGTGCATAATATGACCCCCGCAGACGCCTAGTTTAGGAGTTATAGCCATTTTAAGATTTTGAATTTTTTTTTCTGGTGCATAATATAACCCCCGCAGACGCCTAGTTTAGGAGTTATAGCCATTTTAAAGTTTTGAATTTTCATTTTTCTGGTGCATAATATGACCCCCGCAGACGCCTAGTTTAGGAGTTATAGCCATTTTAAGATTTTGAATTTTTTTTTCTGGTGCATAATATGACCCCCGCAGACGCCTAGTTTAGGAGTTATAGCCATTTTAAAGTTTTGATTTTTCATTTTTCTGGTGCATAATATGACCCCCGCAGACGCCTAGTTTAGGAGTTATAGCCATTTTAAGATTTTGAATTTTTTTTTCTGGTGCATAATATGACCCCCGCAGACGCCTAGTTTAGGAGTTATAGCCATTTTAAAGTTTTGATTTTTCATTTTTCTGGTGCATAATATGACCCCCGCAGACGCCTAGTTTAGGAGTTATAGCCATTTTAAGATTTTGAATTTTTTTTTCTGGTGCATAATATGACCCCGGCAGACGCCTAGTTTAGGAGTTATAGCCATTTTAAAGTTTTGAATTTTCATTTTTCTGGTGCATAATATGACCCCCGCAGACGCCTAGTTTAGGAGTTATAGCCATTTTAAGATTTTGAATTTTTTTTCTGGTGCATAATATGACCCCCGCAGACGCCTAGTTTAGGAGTTATAGCCATTTTAAGATTTTGAATTTTTTTTTCTGGTGCATAATATAACCCCCGCAGACGCCTAGTTTAGGAGTTATAGCCATTTTAAAGTTTTGAATTTTCATTTTTCTGGTGCATAATATGACCCCGGCAGACGCCTAGTTTAGGAGTTATAGCCATTTTAAAGTTTTGAATTTTCTTTTTTCTTGTGCATAATATAACCCCCGCAGACGCCTAGTTTAGGAGTTATAGCCATTTTAAAGTTTTGAATTTTCATTTTTCTGGTGCATAATATGACCCCCGCAGACGCCTAGTTTAGGAGTTATAGCCATTTTAAGATTTTGAATTTTTTTTTCTGGTGCATAATATAACCCCCGCAGACGCCTAGTTTAGGAGTTATAGCCATTTTAAAATTTTGAATTTTCATTTTTCTGGTGCATAATATGACCTCCGCAGACGCCTAGTTTAGGAGTTATAGCCATTTTATAGTTTTGAATTTTCATTTTTCTGGTGCATAATATGACCCCCGCAGACGCCTAGTTTAGGAGTTATAGCCATTTTAAGATTTTGAATTCTTTTTTCTGGTGCATAATATGAACCCCGCAGACGCCTAGTTTAGGAGTTATAGCCATTTTAAAGTTTTGAATTTTCATTTTTCTGGTGCATAATATGACCCCCGCAGACGCCTAGTTTAGGAGTTATAGCCATTTTAAGATTTTGAATTTTTTTTTCTGGTGCATAATATGACCCCCGCAGACGCCTAGTTTAGGAGTTATAGCCATTTTAAAATTTTGAATTTTCATTTTTCTGGTGCATAATATGACCCCCGCAGACGCCTAGTTTAGGAGTTATAGCCATTTTAAAGTTTTGAATTTTCATTTTTCTGGTGCATAATATGACCCCGGCAGACGCCTAGTTTAGGAGTTATAGCCATTTTAAAGTTTTGAATTTTCATTTTTCTGGTGCATAATATGACCCCCGCAGACGCCTAGTTTAGGAGTTATAGCCATTTTAAGATTTTGAATTTTTTTTCTGGTGCATAATATGACCCCCGCAGACGCCTAGTTTAGGAGTTATAGCCATTTTAAAGTTTTGAATTTTCATTTTTCTGGTGCATAATATGACCCCCGCAGACGCCTAGTTTAGGAGTTATAGCCATTTTAAGATTTCGAATTTTTTTTCTGGTGCATAATATGACCCCCGCAGACGCCTTGTTTAGGAGTTATAGCCATTTTAAAATTTTGAATTTTCATTTTTCTGGTGCATAATATGACCCCCGCAGACGCCTAGTTTAGGAGTTATAGCCATTTTAAAGTTTTGAATTTTCATTTTTCTGGTGCATAATATGACCCCCGCAGACGCCTAGTTTAGGAGTTATAGCCATTTTAAGATTTTGAATTTTTTTTCTGGTGCATAATATGACCCCCGCAGACGCCTAGTTTAGGAGTTATAGCCATTTTAAAATTTTGAATTTTAATTTTTCTGGTGCATAATATGACCCCCGCAGACGCCTAGTTTAGGAGTTATAGCCATTTTAAAGTTTTGAATTTTAATTTTTCTGGTACATAATATGACCCCCGCAGACGCCTAGTTTAGGAGTTATAGCCATTTTAAAGTTTTGAATTTTCATTTTTCTGGTGCCTAATATGACCCCCGCAGACGCCTAGTTTAGGAGTTATAGCCATTTTAAAGTTTTGAATTTTAATTTTTCTGGTACATAATATGACCCCCGCAGACGCCTAGTTTAGGAGTTATAGCCATTTTAAAGTTTTGAATTTTCATTTTTCTGGTGCATAATATGACCCCCGCAGACGCCTAGTTTAGGAGTTATAGCCATTTTAAGATTTTGAATTTTTTTTTCTGGTGCATAATATGACCCCCGCAGACGCATAGTTTAGGAGTTATAGCCATTTTAAAATTTTGAATTTTCATTTTTCTGGTGCATAATATGACCCCCGCAGACGCCTAGTTTAGGAGTTATAGCCATTTTAAGATTTTGAATTTTTTTTTCTGGTGCAAAATATGACCCCCGCAGACGCCTAGTTTAGGAGTTATAGCCATTTTAAAATTTTTAATTTTCATTTTTCTGGTGCATAATATGACCCCCGCAGACGCCTAGTTTAGGAGTTATAGCCATTTTAAAGTTTTGAATTTTCATTTTTCTGGTGCATAATATGACCCCCGCAGACGCCTAGTTTAGGAGTTATAGCCATTTTAAGATTTTGAATTTTTTTTTCTGGTGCATAATATGACCCCCGCAGACGCCTAGTTTAGGAGTTATAGCCATTTTAAGATTTTGAATTTTCATTTTTCTGGTGCATAATATGACCCCCGCAGACGCCTAGTTTTGGAGTTATAGCCATTTTAAAGTTTTGAATTTTCATTTTTCTGGTGCACAATATGACCCCCGCAGACGCCTAGTTTAGGAGTTATAGCCATTTTAAAGTTTTGATTTTTCATTTTTCTGGTGCATAATATGACCCCCGCAGACGCCTAGTTTAGGAGTTATAGCCATTTTAAAATTTTGAATTTTCATTTTTCTGGTGCATAATATGACCCCCGCAGACGCCTAGTTTAGGAGTTATAGCCATTTTAAAGTTTTGAATTTTCATTTTTCTGGTGCATAATATGACCCCCGCAGACGCCTAGTTTAGGAGTTATAGCCATTTTAAGATTTTGAATTTTTTTTTCTGGTGCATAATATGACCCCCGCAGACGCCTAGTTTAGGAGTTATAGCCATTTTAAGATTTTGAATTTTTTTTTCTGGTGCATAATATAACCCCCGCAGACGCCTAGTTTAGGAGTTATAGCCATTTTAAAGTTTTGAATTTTCATTTTTCTGGTGCATAATATGACCCCCGCAGACGCCTAGTTTAGGAGTTATAGCCATTTTAAGATTTTGAATTTTTTTTTCTGGTGCATAATATGACCCCGGCAGACGCCTAGTTTAGGAGTTATAGCCATTTTAAAGTTTTGAATTTTCATTTTTCTGGTGCATAATATGACCCCCGCAGACGCCTAGTTTAGGAGTTATAGCCATTTTAAGATTTAGAATTTTTTTTCTGGTGCATAATATGACCCCCGCAGACGCCTAGTTTAGGAGTTATAGCCATTTTAAGATTTTGAATTTTTTTTTCTGGTGCATAATATAACCCCCGCAGACGCCTAGTTTAGGAGTTATAGCCATTTTAAAGTTTTGAATTTTCATTTTTCTGGTGCATAATATGACCCCGGGAGACGCCTAGTTTAGGAGTTATAGCCATTTTAAAGTTTTGAATTTTCTTTTTTCTTGTGCATAATATAACCCCCGCAGACGCCTAGTTTAGGAGTTATAGCCATTTTAAAGTTTTGAATTTTCATTTTTCTGGTGCATAATATGACCCCCGCAGACGCCTAGTTTAGGAGTTATAGCCATTTGAAGATTTTGAATTTTTTTTCTGGTGCATAATATGACCCCCGCAGACGCCTAGTTTAGGAGTTATAGCCATTTTAAAATTTTGAATTTTCATTTTTCTGGTGCATAATATGACCTCCGCAGACGCCTAGTTTAGGAGTTATAGCCATTTTATAGTTTTGAATTTTCATTTTTCTGGTGCATAATATGACCCCCGCAGACGCCTAGTTTAGGAGTTATAGCCATTTTACGATTTTGAATTTTCAGTTTTCTGGTGCATAATATGACCCCCGCAGACGCCTAGTTTAGGAGTTATAGCCATTTTAAAGTTTTGAATTTTCATTTTTCTGGTGCATAATATGACCCCCGCAGACGCCTAGTTTAGGAGTTATAGCCATTTTAAGATTTTGAATTTTTTTTTCTGGTGCATAATATGACCCCCGCAGACGCCTAGTTTAGGAGTTATAGCCATTTTAAAATTTTGAATTTTCATTTTTCTGGTGCATAATATGACCCCCGCAGACGCCTAGTTTAGGAGTTATAGCCATTTTAAAGTTTTGAATTTTCATTTTTCTGGTGCATAATATGACCCCGGCAGACGCCTAGTTTAGGAGTTATAGCCATTTTAAAGTTTTGAATTTCATTTTTCTGGTGCATAATATGACCCCCGCAGACGCCTAGTTTAGGAGTTATAGCCATTTTAAAGTTTTGAATTTTCATTTTTCTGGTGCATAATATGACCCCCGCAGACGCCTAGTTTAGGAGTTATAGCCATTTTAAGATTTTGAATTTTTTTCTGGTGCACAATATGACCCCCGCAGACGCCTAGTTTAGGAGTTATAGCCATTTTAAAATTTTGAATTTTCATTTTTCTGGTGCATAATATGACCCCCGCAGACGCCTAGTTTAGGAGTTATAGCCATTTTAAAGTTTTGAATTTTCATTTTTCTGGTGCATAATATGACCCCCGCAGACGCCTAGTTTAGGAGTTATAGCCATTTTAAGATTTTGAATTTTTTTTTCTGGTGCATAATATGACCCCCGCAGACGCCTAGTTTAGGAGTTATAGCCATTTTAAAATTTTGAATTTTAATTTTTCTGGTGCATAATATGACCCCCGCAGACGCCTAGTTTAGGAGTTATAGCCATTTTAAAGTTTTGAATTTTAATTTTTCTGGTACATAATATGACCCCCGCAGACGCCTAGTTTAGGAGTTATAGCCATTTTAAAGTTTTGAATTTTCATTTTTCTGGTGCCTAATATGACCCCCGCAGACGCCTAGTTTAGGAGTTATAGCCATTTTAAAGTTTTGAATTTTAATTTTTCTGGTACATAATATGACCCCCGCAGACGCCTAGTTTAGGAGTTATAGCCATTTTAAAGTTTTGAATTTTCATTTTTCTGGTGCATAATATGACCCCCGCAGACGCCTAGTTTAGGAGTTATAGCCATTTTAAGATTTTGAATTTTTTTTTCTGGTGCATAATATGACCCCCGCAGACGCCTAGTTTAGGAGTTATAGCCATTTTAAAATTTTGAATTTTCATTTTTCTGGTGCATAATATGACCCCCGCAGACGCCTAGTTTAGGAGTTATAGCCATTTTAAAGTTTTGAATTTTCATTTTTCTGGTGCATAATATGACCCCCGCAGACGCCTAGTTTAGGAGTTATAGCCATTTTAAAGTTTTGATTTTTCATTTTTCTGGTGCATAATATGACCCCCGCAGACGCCTAGTTTAGGAGTTATAGCCATTTTAAGATTTTGAACTTTTTTTTCTGGTGCATAATATGACCCCGGCAGACGCCTAGTTTAGGAGTTATAGCCATTTTAAAGTTTTGATTTTTCATTTTTCTGGTGCATAATATGACCCCCGCAGACGCCTAGTTTAGGAGTTATAGCCATTTTAAGATTTTGAATTTTCATTTTTCTGGTGCATAATATGACCCCCGCAGACGCCTAGTTTAGGAGTTATAGCCATTTTAAAGTTTTGAATTTTCATTTTTCTGGTGCACAATATGACCCCCGCAGACGCCTAGTTTAGGAGTTATAACCATTTTAAAGTTTTGATTTTTCATTTTTCTAGTGCATAATATGACCCCCGCAGACGCCTAGTTTAGGAGTTATAGCCATTTTAAAATTTTGAATTTTCATTTTTCTGGTGCATAATATGACCCCCGCAGACGCCTAGTTTAGGAGTTATAGCCATTTTAAAGTTTTGAATTTTCATTTTTCTGGTGCATAATATGACCCCCGCAGACGCCTAGTTTAGGAGTTATAGCCATTTTAAGATTTTGAATTTTTTTTTCTGGTGCATAATATGACCCCCGCAGACGCCTAGTTTAGGAGTTATAGCCATTTTAAAGTTTTGATTTTTCATTTGTCTGGTGCATAATATGACCCCCGCAGACGCCTAGTTTAGGAGTTATAGCCATTTTAAGATTTTGAATTTTTTTTTCTGGTGCATAATATGACCCCGGCAGACGCCTAGTTTAGGAGTTATAGCCATTTTAAAGTTTTGAATTTTCATTTTTCTGGTGCATAATATGACCCCCGCAGACGCCTAGTTTAGGAGTTATAGCCATTTTAAAGTTTTGAATTTTCATTTTTCTGGTGCATAATATGACCCCCGCAGACGCCTAGTTTAGGAGTTATAGCCATTTTAAGATTTTGAATTTTTTTCTGGTGCATAATATGACCCCCGCAGACGCCTAGTTTAGGAGTTATAGCCATTTTAAGATTTTGAATTTTTTTTTCTGGTGCATAATATGACCCCCGCAGACGCCTAGTTTAGGAGTTATAGCCATTTTAAAATTTTGAATTTTAATTTTTCTGGTGCATAATATGACCCCCGCAGACGCCTAGTTTAGGAGTTATAGCCATTTTAAAGTTTTGAATTTTAATTTTTCTGGTACATAATATGACCCCCGCAGACGCCTAGTTTAGGAGTTATAGCCATTTTAAAGTTTTGAATTTTCATTTTTCTGGTGCCTAATATGACCCCCGCAGACGCCTAGTTTAGGAGTTATAGCCATTTTAAAGTTTTGAATTTTAATTTTTCTGGTACATAATATGACCCCCGCAGACGCCTAGTTTAGGAGTTATAGCCATTTTAAAGTTTTGAATTTTCATTTTTCTGGTGCATAATATGACCCCCGCAGACGCCTAGTTTAGGAGTTATAGCCATTTTAAGATTTTGAATTTTTTTTTCTGGTGCATAATGTGACCCCCGCAGACGCCTAGTTTAGGAGTTATAGCCATTTTAAAATTTTGAATTTTCATTTTTCTGGTGCATAATATGACCCCCGCAGACGCCTAGTTTAGGAGTTATAGCCATTTTAAAGTTTTGAATTTTCATTTTTCTGGTGCATAATATGACCCCCGCAGACGCCTAGTTTAGGAGTTATAGCCATTTTAAAGTTTTGAGTTTTCATTTTTCTGGTGCATAATATGACCCCCGCAGACGCCTAGTTTAGGAGTTATAGCCATTTTAAAGTTTTGATTTTTCATTTTTCTTTTGCATAATATGACCCCCGCAGACGCCTAGTTTAGGAGTTATAGCCATTTTAAGATTTTGAACTTTTTTTTCTGGTGCATAATATGACCCCGGCAGACGCCTAGTTTAGGAGTTATAGCCATTTTAAGATTTTGAATTTTCATTTTTCTGGTGCATAATATGACCCCCGCAGACGCCTAGTTTAGGAGTTATAGCCATTTTAAAGTTTTGAATTTTCATTTTTCTGGTGCACAATATGACCCCCGCAGACGCCTAGTTTAGGAGTTATAGCCATTTTAAAGTTTTGATTTTTCATTTTTCTGGTGCATAATATGACCCCCGCAGACGCCTAGTTTAGGAGTTATAGCCATTTTAAAATTTTGAATTTTCATTTTTCTGGTGCATAATATGACCCCCGCAGACGCCTAGTTTAGGAGTTATAGCCATTTTAAAGTTTTGAATTTTCATTTTTCTGGTGCATAATATGACCCCCGCAGACGCCTAGTTTAGGAGTTATAGCCATTTTAAGATTTTGAATTTTTTTTTTCTGGTGCATAATATGACCCCCGCAGACGCCTAGTTTAGGAGTTATAGCCATTTTAAAGTTTTGATTTTTCATTTTTCTGGTGCATAATATGACCCCCGCAGACGCCTAGTTTAGGAGTTATAGCCATTTTAAGATTTTGAATTTTTTTTTCTGGTGCATAATATGACCCCGGCAGACGCCTAGTTTAGGAGTTATAGCCATTTTAAAGTTTTGAATTTTCATTTTTCTGGTGCATAATATGACCCACGCAGACGCCTAGTTTAGGAGTTATAGCCATTTTAAGATTTTGAATTTTTTTTCTGGTGCATAATATGACCCCCGCAGACGCCTAGTTTAGGAGTTATAGCCATTTTAAGATTTTGAATTTTTTTTTCTGGTGCATAATATAACCCCCGCAGACGCCTAGTTTAGGAGTTATAGCCATTTTAAAGTTTTGAATTTTCATTTTTCTGGTGCATAATATGACCCCGGCAGACGCCTAGCTTAGGAGTTATAGCCATTTTAAAGTTTTGAATTTTCTTTTTTCTTGTGCATAATATAACCCCCGCAGACGCCTAGTTTAGGAGTTATAGCCATTTTAAAGTTTTGAATTTTCATTTTTCTGGTGCATAATATGACCCCCGCAGACGCCTAGTTTAGGAGTTATAGCCATTTTAAGATTTTGATTTTTTTTTTCTGGTGCATAATATGACCCCCGCAGACGCCTAGTTTAGGAGTTATAGCCATTTTAAAATTTTGAATTTTCATTTTTCTGGTGCATAATATGACCTCCGCAGACGCCTAGTTTAGGAGTTATAGCCATTTTATAGTTTTGAATTTTCATTTTTCTGGTGCATAATATGACCCCCGCAGACGCCTAGTTTAGGAGTTATAGCCATTTTACGATTTTGAATTTTCATTTTTCTGGTGCATAATATGACCCCCGCAGACGCCTAGTTTAGGAGTTATAGCCATTTTAAGATTTTGGATTTTTTTTTCTGGTGCATAATATGACCCCGGCAGACGCCTAGTTTAGGAGTTATAGCCATTTTAAAGTTTTGAATTTTCATTTTTCTGGTGCATAATATGACCCCCGCAGACGCCTGGTTTTGGAGTTATAGCCATTTTAAGATTTTGAATTTTTTTTTCTGGTGCATAATATGACCCCCGCAGACGCCTAGTTTAGGAGTTATAGCCATTTTAAAGTTTTGAATTTTCATTTTTCTGGTGCATAATATGACCCCCGCAGACGCCTAGTTTAGGAGTTATAGCCATTTTAAAGTTTTGAATTTTCATTTTTCTGGTGCATAATATGACCCCCGCAGACGCCTAGTTTAGGAGTTATAGCCATTTTAAGATTTTGAATTTTTTTTTCTGGTGCATAATATGACCCCCGCAGACGCCTAGTTTAGGAGTTATAGCCATTTTAAAATTTTGAATTTTCATTTTTCTGGTGCATAATATGACCCCCGCAGACGCCTAGTTTAGGAGTTATAGCCATTTTAAAGTTTTGAATTTTCATTTTTCTGGTGCATAATATGACCCCGGCAGACGCCTAGTTTAGGAGTTATAGCCATTTTAAAGTTTTGAATTTTCATTTTTCTGGTGCATAATATGACCCCCGCAGACGCCTAGTTTAGGAGTTATAGCCATTTTAAGATTTTGAATTTTTTTTCTGGTGCATAATATGACCCCCGCAGACGCCTAGTTTAGGAGTTATAGCCATTTTAAAGTTTTGAATTTTCATTTTTCTGGTGCATAATATGACCCCCGCAGACGCCTAGTTTAGGAGTTATAGCCATTTTAAGATTTTGAATTTTTTTTTCTGGTGCATAATATGACCCCCGCAGACGCCTAGTTTAGGAGTTATAGCCATTTTAAAGTTTTGAATTTTCATTTTTCTGGTGCCTAATATGACCCCCGCAGACGCCTAGTTTAGGAGTTATAGCCATTTTAAAATTTTGAATTTTCATTTTTCTGGTGCCTAATATGACCCCCGCAGACGCCTAGTTTAGGAGTTATAGCCATTTTAAAGTTTTGAATTTTAATTTTTCTGGTACATAATATGACCCCCGCAGACGCCTAGTTTAGGAGTTATAGCCATTTTAAAGTTTTGAATTTTCATTTTTCTGGTGCATAATATGACCCCCGCAGACGCCTAGTTTAGGAGTTATAGCCATTTTAAGATTTTGAATTTTTTTTTCTGGTGCATAATGTGACCCCCGCAGACGCCTAGTTTAGGAGTTATAGCCATTTTAAAATTTTGAATTTTCATTTTTCTGGTGCATAATATGACCCCCGCAGACGCCTAGTTTAGGAGTTATAGCCATTTTAAAGTTTTGAATTTTCATTTTTCTGGTGCATAATATGACCCCGCAGACGCCTAGTTTAGGAGTTATAGCCATTTTAAAGTTTTGAGTTTTCATTTTTCTGGTGCATAATATGACCCCCGCAGACGCCTAGTTTAGGAGTTATAGCCATTTTAAAGTTTTGATTTTTCATTTTTCTGGTGCATAATATGACCCCCGCAGACGCCTAGTTTAGGAGTTATAGCCATTTTAAGATTTTGAACTTTTTTTTCTGGTGCATAATATGACCCCGGCAGACGCCTAGTTTAGGAGTTATAGCCATTTTAAAGTTTTGATTTTTCATTTTTCTGGTGCATAATATGACCCCGCAGACGCCTAGTTTAGGAGTTATAGCCATTTTAAGATTTTGAATTTTCATTTTTCTGGTGCATAATATGACCCCCGCAGACGCCTAGTTTAGGAGTTATAGCCATTTTAAAGTTTGAATTTTCATTTTTCTGGTGCACAATATGACCCCCGCAGACGCCTAGTTTAGGAGTTATAGCCATTTTAAAGTTTTGATTTTTCATTTTTCTGGTGCATAATATGACCCCCGCAGACGCCTAGTTTAGGAGTTATAGCCATTTTAAAATATTGAATTTTCATTTTTCTGGTGCATAATATGACCCCCGCAGACGCCAAGTTTAGGAGTTATAGCCATTTTAAAGTTTTGAATTTTCATTTTTCTGGTGCATAATATGACCCCCGCAGACGCCTAGTTTAGGAGTTATAGCCATTTTAAGATTTTGAATTTTTTTTTCTGGTGCATAATATGACCCCCGCAGACGCCTAGTTTAGGAGTTATAGCCATTTTAAAGTTTTGATTTTTCATTTTTCTGGTGCATAATATGACCCCCGCAGACGCCTAGTTTAGGAGTTATAGCCATTTTAAGATTTTGAATTTTTTTTTCTGGTGCATAATATAACCCCCGCAGACGCCTAGTTTAGGAGTTATAGCCATTTTAAAGTTTTGAATTTTCATTTTTCTGGTGCATAATATGACCCCGGCAGACGCCTAGTTTAGGAGTTATAGCCATTTTAAAGTTTTGAATTTTCTTTTTTCTTGTGCATAATATAACCCCCGCAGACGCCTAGTTTAGGAGTTATAGCCATTTTAAAGTTTGAATTTTCATTTTTCTGGTGCATAATATGACCCCCGCAGACGCCTAGTTTAGGAGTTATAGCCATTTTAAGATTTTGATTTTTTTTTTTTCTGGTGCATAATATGACCCCCGCAGACGCCTAGTTTAGGAGTTATAGCCATTTTAAAATTTTGAATTTTCATTTTTCTGGTGCATAATATGACCCCGCAGACGCCTAGTTTAGGAGTTATAGCCATTTTAAAGTTTTGAGTTTTCATTTTTCTGGTGCATAATATGACCCCCGCAGACGCCTAGTTTAGGAGTTATAGCCATTTTAAAGTTTTGATTTTTCATTTTTC